>BPVZ01000049.1:189763-203561 GCA_020521535.1 Rubroshorea leprosula
TTTAGTACTCCAGATTTCATATCCACTTCCCTTAAAGAGTGGAATGGTTGGCTGCGAAACACTTCCCAAATTGTTGTTTGTGGCCATTTCTTTTGAAGGCAATTTAAGGACGAAAGGCAATTGAAAGAGGAACCTGGCTCTGATACCAGATGATAAAAATAGGGGTTAAAGTAAATGAAATTTCTATGAGGCAATTAATCAAACACTTGGTGTGCAACAGAAAAGATGAACTGAATTGAAGATATTTATTCAACTGATCTGTGCCCATTTAAATAGAAAATGTAGAGCAACAGATTGCACAAAACAAGGACTCAATGACTCCACGATCTGCAAAAAAGGAAACTAATCTTATCTCTAAAAATAAGGAACCATACTCCACTAAGTTAAGACTCAATAACAAACTTAGACTCTGTCAAATTATAAACTAATCCTGCAATTTATCTTGAAGACACGTAAACCAGAAATTGACAGCTAAGCAAAGAAATTGACACCAAAGCAAAAAACCCATTTCAGCATTATATTGTAACAGACTAGACCCTCCGTTGTCCAATGGAAGGAGGACCACCGGCTTCTCATCTCTAGATTCGATGCCTTGCTCTTACAAAGCATTTTGTTGCCTTTCGATGGCATCGAGATGGCTAAGCAACGTGCTCAGGAGATCGTGGCTCGCCTCATCGCTACATCTGCTCTTGCTAACACCAAGCGTCCTCGCATCGAGAACTGTTCTGGCGGTTTTGATAACAAAAAAGGCTTTAGTTCTGCTCCATCTGGTATGTCATCTAGTTCTTGCTCATTCTCTACTTGTAAATGTTTTTATCTAACTTATAATTTCTTCTACTCTTCCTGTTTATGATATGTGTTTTTATTGATAGTGTCAATTGATTGACTGAATCTTACTAGTTTTTTGCATTTGAAGCTTTAGTTAGTGTCTATCACAAACCATGCATTATTTTTTTTCCTGGATTAGGGAATTTTGTTTCTCAACTACTAATTATAAATTATGCTCGTTTCATTCGATTGTTCATTTATTGTATGAGTGAAGTGCTTTACTCTTGCTAGGTTGCTGTCTAAGATAGAGAAGAGGGGTGGAATGATAAGTCTGTAGCAAATGATAGGTTCGAAGATGATAGGTTCATAGATGTGCCTTGTTTAATATAATAGAATGATTTGTATATATTTTTTATTATTATCATCAATTTCATCAGATTGTTAATTTATGTGATGAAGCCCATATCTCGGTTTGAGAAAGGAAGAAGAAAGAAGAAAGAGAGAGAGAATAAGAAGAAGATGAAGTTTGAGAGATAACATAGGACTGGGTTTGCAGAGGTAAGCGAAAGGAAAGGTAAAGGAGAGAGAAAACGAAAGAGGAAGAAGAAATTTGACGTGGGTGAAAAAAAAAAGAAATTATTATTTTTAAATTAAATGAAATACCAACTCATAAAAAAAATGACCAATTATACTTTTTTTTTCCATGTCATTAGTTAAGCAAAAAAAAAGAATGCTGACAAGTTAACGTGTCACCTGTCATTTAACTGACGGAAGGACTGTTTTGGTACAAAAATTGAAAATTTAAGGATAAATTTAATACTTTTTAAAGTTAAGGGACAATTTTGGCGCTAAAGTAAAACGTTGAGGGACCAAAATGGTACTTAAACCTTTTCGAAAGAAAAAGCTGAGAATCTCCTCCTTCCAGGTTTGAAGTGAGGGAGAATAGCTATACTCTCTGTTAGCTACGTACGCATACCCACCCAACCACGGAGCTGACTGCAGCTTCAAACCTAATCCTCTGCTCCAAATTTGTAAGTAGCATTAATCGAATGGAATTTCTAGGTTGAATTTCTGCTCGATGACGAAAGACGTGGAGATGAAAGATCACCAAACTCCTTCGCATTCCGTTTCTTCAGCCGTTCCATCCACTTTGCATTGTAATGCTCAATTCCAGAGCATAGCTTCTTATTTTTGTAGTCATTCTGATTCTGTCGTGAATTTTTTTTTTTTTTTTGGCGTTGGTGAAATGTGTGTAGATTTGAAAGAAATTGCGTCTCTTATCGAGACTGGTTCATGCTCAAAGGAGGTCTTCCGTATTGTTCGTGCTGTTCGCCTCACGTTTGGGTTGAGGCGGAAGCTAACTGCGTCTGTGCTCTCAGCGTTCCTCAATTCTGCACTGCTTCCAGGTTCTGATTCTCATTACGAGTTGTTTACTTGTCTCCCAAAGGTGAATTAATGAGCCTTTGGCTCCTAGGTGATTTTCAAAATTGGTTGTTAATTTATACATATGTTTTGATAGACTGTATATGTATATAAGTGTGTGAATAATGGGTACCAAGGTTCTTCAGGGTTAGCGGAGTTTGGATCATCTTGTGGGTGTATTGCTAGCTTCACAATGTAAGAAGTTTTTGTTGGCTTTTAGTGTTTCTTTAAACATGAGAAAATGTTTCTAAGGATTAAAATTAGACCGATGATGATAAAGTGGTCAAATGTCATGATTTTCTTGTTTGCTGAATACTTCATTCTCGATAGACCATGTAGAATTTAAGACGAGTTTGCCGTGCTATGATTTACAGTTGGTTATCTCTGCTTCCCTTGGTGTATGGATAACTGTATTTTGTCTTACCAACATGACAAGGGGGACTATTTCCTGGTTTGGATTAGATTCCCTCTTTACCAAAAGAAGTTTTTCCTAGAATAAGTTAATAGGTTGAGGAAATTTGATAGGATGTTCAATGATGCACTTGTTCTTTCAGGCATCATTGTCTTGGGTTGTGACTTTATCGATATGCAGACTTTGAAATGTTGTGTATTTGATGGATCCCTTACATAAAGTTTTGAAAGCGTAAAATCCTCAAGGGGAACATAGATAGCATATTACAGGGGCAATGACAGGGTTTAAGTGGTATATTGTTGCATGTTAGAGGGGCCCTTGCACAAACTACTAGCCTCTTTGATTTCTACTCTTAAAAAATTTTTGTTTCTATTTTATGTCACATTTATAAACATTACTAATGTCTGTAGGAAGATCAACATGAGAGGGAAGTTGAATCTGCAACATCTGCTGCTCAAACTCCATCAAAGCATCCATTGCCAGAGCTTGAGATATACTGCTATTTGCTTGTTCTTCTTTTTCCGATTGATCAGAAAAGACAAAATGAGGTTCGATTTGGTGCTGTTTATTCAGGTGTTTTCTCCTTAGGGGCCCTACTCCTGCTAATTGTTTGTTTATTATTCTTCTTCAGGCTAAAGCTTGTTCCTCAGCAAGTATATATTGATCAGCTCAAGAACCTAAACAGAAGAACTCTTGATATTCTAGCATCTAGACTCACTTGTATTACTCATATAGCTATGAGCTCACAGGTGACCTTGCTGAAATTCGTGGGTAAGCAATAAGCATTTCACAGCCTGTTGTTTTCATCCATGATCCTCCTGATTATGTGTGTGTTTGCGTGTGCAATCCTATCTGTTTGTTATTTGTGTGCTTTATAGTTGGGAAAATTTCTCAACTTGGCTCATAATAGCATGAACTAGAAGTTGTAGCTAATTAAGAGTACCAAATTATCTATTGTTTTGTTTCATTTTTATTTTCAGCACCCTCCTTGCCTTGCATCCTATTGCTACATTGTGCCTTGATGAACTCAATCAGGTGTGTGTGTCATCATATAATTCAGAGGTTCATTGTTTTATATTCTGGATTTCAGGTCCCATGATATAATGGAATAACATGCAAGAAACACTTCTGAACTTGTTGCTGCACAATTACATCCACTACAATCTGTATGATCAGGCAGAGAAGCTGAGGTCTAAGGCACCACACTTTGAAGCTCACTCAAACCAGCAGGTAGAGGATTGGTTTCTTGTACCTTTCAGATTGTGGTCCCTCCGATAGGAAAAAGAAAGTAACCTGTTTTATGGACTAGATATTATGTCTTGATATATTGTTTATTTAACTTATCTACCAAGGAAGATTACCTCATGTCTCCACTAATGTTAATCGTTAGATGTTTGGAGAGGTTATGTTTTGCAACTGTACTCTTTATGCCTGTAAGCTGTTATTGCTTGTTTGCAAGGCAGCATGTAACCTCATCATTAGGGGTGTCTGGAGGTAGAAGGTTTGCCATTGTAGATTGTCATGGCTCATAACCTTGAGGTTTATATTTATCCTTCACTACTTTGAAGTTTACGCAGGACTGAACATGTGCATGGCTGATATCAAATATTTTGAGCTGCAGTTTTGTAGGTATCTTTTCTACCTAGGTAAGATTCGGGCTATTCAGTTAAGAGTATACAGATGCGAAGGAGAGTCTGCTGCAGGCTGCTAGCAAAGCCCCTTTTGCCACAAGGGGCTTCCAAATTCAATGTAACAAGTGGGCTGTAATAGTCCGTTTGCTTTTGGGAGAAATACTTGAGAGGACAATATTTATGCAGAAAGGAATGGTGAAGGCTTTGTGGCCATACTTTGAACTTGCAAATGTGAGTTACTTATTTATTTTGCGTGAATAAATGATAGTTAATTTATCAAACCAGATTTGTTAATTTGCAAGTAGCACATGGTATACAAAATATGGATTACACTTCTTGGGCTTGATTACTGTGCTGAAAAAAGCAATATTCTTTGGATTTTGGAACAAAAGCACATAACTTCTTGGTTCAATTTTCAGGCTGTTCAGATTGGTGACCTGGAGCTCTTCAGAACTGTTGCTGAGAAGTTGCATAGCACTTTCAGCACGAACAGAACCCACAATCTGATTGTCCGACTGCGACACAATGTCATCAGGAGTGGGTTGCGCAACATCGGTATCTCTCACTCTTGCATTTCGCTTGCAGATGTTGCTCAGAAGTTGAGACTGAACTCTGCAAGCCCAGTAGCTGATGCTGAAAGCATTGTAGCAAAGGCCATCTGTTGACGACCACACAAAATTTGAGTTATGACACCATCCACGATGGTGCAGTTGATGCCACATTGGATCACGCAAATAGCTGGATGGTATCAAAAGAGACCAGAGATATTTATTCTACAAACATGCCTCAACTTGCCTTCAACTCCAGGACTGCTTTGTGTCTCAACATGCACAATGAAGCAGTTCGTGCCTTGCGTTTTCCACCAAATCCACACAAGGAGAAAGAAAGTGCAGAAAAAGGGGGAGAAAGGCAACAGCAAGAAGAACTTGCAAAGCATAGTACAGATGATGATGATGATGATGATGATGATGATTTTTAATGACATGAACTTAGAGTTTCACCCTGCAGACACGTGATTCTCTGTTAGCCATTGCTTCTTCTTCGGAAAGCTAACTCATATCCAAATTCTCTATTAAGGGTAATATCTAATTTTAAGCTTCTGTGGATCTGCTATTGATTGATGTTGCGTGTTGCCCTCTCTGTGCTTTTTGCTTTTGACCGTATACTGATACCGAATTTTGGTATTGATAATTTATCACATGGTCTTGTTCGGCATCTACACAGGAATTCTAAATGTAATCATGATCACATAGTGACATAGGGGGCTTCCTCATGCCACATTCATATCCCAATCATGGATCATCCACGTTGTATAGTGTGATAACCCCACATTTATCTGACTTCCCTAGTTGTCCTTTACATGATATAAACCCAATCATTTAGCCAGCTTTATTATATCCATCCCCTTGTGGAATTCGCATTCCCTACCTGTATCTAGATCCTAGATTTTAAATGAAATCATTCACCTTTTCTCCTGTGAATGTGTAAACAATATTACAAAAATTGAGAAGACTTCAAATGATTGCCAATTCCTCCATTCATTCTTCACACCGTTGATTATTCATGGCCAGTTGTGCATCCAATCGCCCATAGAATTTTCGGGTTTAAATTATTTTCATAATATCATACACATCAATCCTCTCCATATCCACATTCCAGTCACCGGTGGCTTTCCTTGACCGTAGTACCATCCTCACATGGGCAAACAAAACGGTAGATCCCAGGAAATGATTTTTAATTTGTAAGCAGTGATTTGCTTGACCAAACAGACAAAATTAATTTTGGCCACAGACAAATTCAAAATTACTCAAAATTGGGTAATGTGCCCTTGTCAGTGAATGTTTTGGACCCAACAGTGGAGTAAATGTGATCCAAACCAACGGATGTGATGGGGATATTTCGTCACGGACATAACCCTTTGTATCAACATATTACAGACAATGAGTCAAAACATTCAACAGCACCAAAAGTCATATGTACTCATGTGCATTACGCCATTACCTAAAATCACGATGCCATTGTTCCTTATGGATCAAAAATAAAAACCCCATGTGGGCTTTTGTTCTGTGATCTAAGCAGAGTTATACTATATCCCATGCAACAAGATGTCGTTTTATCCTAATATGGAAACAGGTAAACCCCATTAAAATAGTGTAAAAAACAACAATTTGGGTCGTGGTTTCTGATCCATTCACGGCTTCTCTGTGTAGAGAAGCCATGTGGGGTGAGGAAGAAGGGAGAACGTGGGAATAATTGAATGAGGCTCTGAAATCTTTCAGTCTTTGTTTGTACTTTGCAGGGATAATTCAATGTTTTTAAAATTTTTTTTAAAAAGGAAATATTTTTTCGGTTTTCAGTTCCTCTCTGTCCACACGGATCACATGTGAGGTTGTTGCATTGAAGGGCTCGGTTCTCTATATAAACACCCACCTCCTGTTCGGAGAAATGCCACTGAATGTAATTACATTTTACTTCCTCATCATCTTCCTCTCCTTCTTCCTCCTTGTTTTGCTTCTAAGAAATTAAAAGAAAATGTCTAAGTTTGCCTTAGCAATCTTTCTTGAATTTTGTTTTTTTGCTATCAGTGTCAAAGCATTTACTGCTTCTGGATGGACTAAAGCTCATGCCACTTTCTATGGAGGTAGTGACGCCTCAGGAACAATGGGTATGTTTCAAATTCTTTGTTTCTTTGTTTCTTTGTTTCATCTCTTCTTCTTAATTAATGGGTTTTTGTCAAATTCATCGTTAATGTTAATGGGAATTCTTGACTGCCAAACAGGGGGAGCTTGTGGGTATGGCAACTTGTATTCAACTGGGTATGGAACCAGCACTGCAGCTTTGAGTACTGCACTGTTCAATGATGGAGCTTCATGCGGGCAATGCTACAAGATCATGTGTGATTATGAAACAGACTCGAGATGGTGCATTAAAGGAAGTTCCGTTACCATCACCGGCACAAACTTCTGCCCTCCAAACTATGCTCTTCCCAATAACGCTGGCGGCTGGTGCAATCCTCCCCTCCAGCACTTTGACATGGCTCAGCCTGCCTGGGAAAAAATTGGGATTTACAGAGGGGGAATCATCCCCGTTATGTACCAAAGGTATGTACAATTTATCTATATTACATTGATCCTTGGAATAAGGTTTTGAAGTAAATGTGTACAAATTCAGCTAGGGTCATATATTTCATGTTAAATTAAGGATCAAAAGTCTGACATGGATTAAAAATGTGTTTGATAAATGCTAAGCATTTATTAATCTTGGTGTGTAATGTTTCGAGTTTTTGTGGGGATTTTGGTACAGGGTTCCATGCAACAAGGATGGTGGAGTAAGATTCACCATCAATGGAAGAGCCTATTTTGAGCTTGTTTTGATTAGCAATGTGGCTAATGCTGGTTCTATCCAATCTGTATCCATCAAGGGCTCTAAAACAAGCTGGATGGTGATGTCAAGAAACTGGGGAGCAAACTGGCAATCCAATGCCTATCTCAATGGCCAATCTTTGTCCTTCAGAGTTACCACCACCGATGGAGAGACTCGGGATTTCCTGGACGTAGCCCCGGCAAATTGGGCATTCGGCCAGACCTACTCCAGCAAAACACAATTCTAAAAGTTGCTACTCTATCAGCTTAAAGGTTCAGGGTTCCGGATTTCAAATTTGAACTGGCAGAGGCGTGCTTGTTATTTTGTAGAGCTGCCCGCCGTATGCAATGTTAAGTTCAGATTTTCCAAAATCAGGTGGTTTTCTCTAATTTTGGTTAGGACTTAAGATCATGGGACTGAACCCTTGAACTCAAGGCTGCTGGAGAGAACACTTTTGTACTGTTTCTTGAGCTGGAAAAGGGCGAAGATATACAAAATCTGGTTAGTATTGAAAATGTTAGGATCAATAAGAAGCGCAGAAAATTGGCAGTTTCAGGATTTGTAGATTTTAATTTACCAAATTTTATGCTTTGTAAAAGTAAATGTTATTATCTAACTGTTGTATCATTTGAAGGTAATAAAATGGTATATAGACATTTTTGTATTTTCCATAATTTGTACCTATAACCAGGTGCTATTAGAAAAAATCTAATGATATGCTTGGTTTGAGGGTAGAAGGGAGGGGCAATATCCTCAAACCAAACATACCTAATTTATGAATTTAATAGGGTTGAAGGTCCCGCAACTTGTCTTCTAGGCCAAATGGTTATAATTCATGTCAAATGTTGCACCCTTTAATCTTTGGATTGGGTGTGAATCCCTCCTCCTAAAAAAGTTGTAATTTATCAAAAAAAAAAAAATTTTTGAAGGTCAGAAACAACCCATCATAACACATTGTTCAATAGGGCTGGGCATACAATTTGCATTGTTGGAACTGAACCAAGTTTTGGTTGTTTAAAAAATTTTCGAATGAGGCTTCCGTACCAAACCCAAATTAAATATTTAATTCAGTTATAATTTTGAATAATTAAAATTATTTAGATAATTCAATTAATCAACTAAAATAACCAAAATTTTTATATACTAATATTAATGTATCATTATTCTCCACTATTGGTAAATAAAAATTAACTCTTTTTATTTTAATTATTTTTAATGTTTTGTTTAAGATTTTTGTCTATAAATTTGACCATAAAAGAAGAATTCTAAAAAAAAAAAAAAAAAAGAGAATTATTTAATACAAAAATTTTCAAATAATTTAATACCTTATATTAATAATTTTGAATATAAATCAATAACCATATCAATACGGAAATGAGTAAATATTCAAAGTATCCAAACTAAAATTCAAAATTTTGTGTTGGAAATTTGAATAGATCGGTAATATAAAAATTGTGCCAACCCTCACCTTACATCATTCAAGCCGGGCCTCTGGGCCGAATAGTTGTGGAAGAAAGGTAGCAAATACAACAGTCCAGGTTGCAACGTTATGCTACTGTTTAATATGGGGTGGGTTAAAGATTAAAGCCCATGACCGTAAGAATGAATGGAACCCAATATTTTCTTCGACTTTTTTTTTTTAATTTAATAGGCAATTTATTACAATTAAGGGGAGGAAAACGAAAAATAAAAAAGTGGTTGGTGGGGTTTCAATATTATTTATTGGAGTGAATTTTTCCTGTGCCTATAATGTAAATTTCCATATTTTCTTTGACCTTGTGTGCATCTAAATGGTGGTTTTAGCCGATTGTAGGGCAGTTGTCTTACGTGGACTCCGTGTGTGAGTTGTAAGATATATATGAGATTTTAGGTAATTTTAAATTGATTAATTTTAAAATTATGTTGTGTTTTGTTACTGTATTTATGTAAATGTTTCAAAAATAATAGTTTTATACATTTTCTTTTTAATTAAACTTTGAATATTTAAAAATTACATTTAATTTCATTTAACTTAAAATCAAGTCACTTTATAAGAGAAAAAAATTAGGACCAATAGGTCATTGATGATGATTTTACATTTTTACCAATTATTTTTTTCATGTTAGATTTGACCAAATGTATTTCGAGTTTTATGGGATTGAGAACTTAGGGCTATTTGTAAAATTATTATTTTCAGTTTTTGATTCTAATTGTTCCTAACTTATTAACCACTCTAAACTTTTAGTGTTTTTTCTTTACCTCACAGTATTGTACTGCATTGGGGCCTTGCGAAGTTTGTAATACAAATGTTTTGTCTTTATAACTAAATTTTCAGTGCTGCTAATATTCAAGAAACAAATTAAAAATTGTTTGAAATAGGGTTCTTAATGTTTCTTTAAAGGTACGAGAAGGATTGTTTGAAATTCGATCGGAAACGTGCATTGTGCAAAGTAGGCGATACTTGTTCAGTTTATACCATTTTTTTCTGGGTTTTTGTTTTGTGGTTGGTTTTTACATTTTGTTTTGCACAAACTGCAAATATAATAGTTTAAGATTGTTGAGCTCGATTATTGATTGATAATACTGAAATATTTGTAATTTGTTTTGTACAAATTGTAAAATAATTTTTTATTTTATTTTATATTCTTTTTGTTTATGTTTAATAGTTTTAATTAAAATTTTAAATAAAAATATAATTTATTATATAAATTAATAATTAAATTTTTTATTAAATAAAAATATTTAATAAAAGCTTTATATAAGTCAAAGAAAACTTTTAGTTATTACTGATATAAATTATTAATTTTTATTTAAAAAATTAAAAAAATAAAATAAATTAAAACTACTTGAATTAAACCGATAGCGTATAAATTTCAACTGAATATTTGGCACAATATGGAGAGTTGAGCAGAAAGATCAACTTTTGACAATTGTGAAAAAAAGAAACTAAACTGCTGTTGGGCAGCCATAATCGAAATCTGATTCTGTTATTAATCGAGGCACTAGTCTAATGATAACGATTCTCGCATAGGGGTTGTTGAAACTTGAAATAATGTGAGCTCTTTTGAGCTAGCCTTTTAATATAAAAAAATGATTCTACTATTTGTTCAACCTCTCACCACCAACTCTGCTTTGCTGTAGGCCCATTATGATTCCCTTATCCAATCAGTCCCAGACACTAATTTATTTATTTTTTGTTAAATCCCCAAATTGAAATTTCAAATAATAAAAAAAACTTTAAAATGGGTCCTAAAATAATTTTTTAATTTGTTTTTAAAAATTTTTAAATTTAAATTCAAATTAATTTTTTTATTAAAAAAATTTGACATATTTATTAATTGACATATTCGTTTCTTAACGATAAAAAATCATTATTTAATAACTATATATCATGTTAGTAATTTGATACATTAACTGTTTTTATATAGAAGGATTAATTTAAAGTTAAATTTAAAAATTTTAGATATCAAATAAAGGGTTTTTTAGTTTAAAAACCAATTCAAAAGTAAATATAATAGTTAATGACCAAATTTAGGGTTTAACCCTTTTTTTTTTTTTTTTGGCTTAAAACTATGGCAATTTTTCAATGGGAAAGGGAGTCAAACAGATTGCAACAGGAATAACCATTTTCTTTTCTAATCCCTCTCAAAGTTTGAAATTATAACTTGAGCATAAAGGTTCAATTCAGCTTATTGGTACATCTTTAAACTCATATTTTGCCTATTTTTAATGCTTATCTCAAGGGCTGATTTGCGACCAACTATCAATAGGAAATAGTTGGAAAACTTGAATTTGAAATTTTTCATAATCTTAATGTATCATTAACCATTGTACATTTGAACTACTAGGTCCAATATACCAAAACCATATTGCCCTACCAACCTGGCCAAAAAAAAAAAAATTTCTCTACCAACCTTTGGAAAAAATTTGCTGTACCAACATAAGTTCAAAATGCAAACTTTATTAGATTAAACTCTATAATGGTTTAAAACGTAGGGAAGAGAGTTAATTATTATTATTAATAATTCAAATACTCTTATTTATTGTATTAGATAAAATTGTTAATTGTTAGTTTTAAACCACTATACCAAATATCATTTATAAGAAGGTAATTGCCTTAGCATTAGGCAAATGAATGAATTATACTAGAAAAGAAAAAAAAGTGTATTAGAATTTCCCTTTGCCTCTTTTAGCCTTATAAGGAAATTCAAACTTAAAAAATTTCCAAAATATCTACCAACAAAATTTCAAAATGCAAGTTTTATAAGATTAAGGTGCAATTTGGAAGATTCTATTCATTTAATATCTGTATGCATGATGCTGAGTAAAATAACCGAAAGCAAAACAGAAACAAACATATGTTTTTTAACAAAGGGGAATCAAAAACTTCAATTGGGACAAGAGTTTGTCTCCTTGTGAGAGATTGCTTCAACACCACTCCACTAATTAAGTTTTTGATCACCAAATTTGTTAACAACTATTATCCATCATAACAACTCCAAAGTTCTCCCACTTCCCCGTTCTTATAAATTCCCCTCCTTCCCCCTTCCTCAATCCATCAAACAAGGTTTCATTTGATTCAGCCATGGCACCCATTATTGCTCTGGCTTTTGCCTTTCTTTTCTTTCCCCTTTCCTCTTCTGTTAGTGCCCTGAGCTCAAATTACTACGACCAAACATGCCCCCAACTTGAGCAAACAGTCACTTCTACCGTCCAGAAAGCCTTGCAGAATGATAGAACAGTAGCAGCTGCACTACTTCGAATGCATTTTCATGATTGCTTTATCAGGGTACACAAACTTTCCCATTCACAGTCTAATTTGGTGTTTTCTAAGGAAAATTTATTCAGATTAACGTACGTTGTGTTTGTTCTGTTCTGTGTTACAGGGTTGTGATGCTTCTGTGCTGCTAAACTCAAAAGGGAACAACCGAGCAGAGAAAGACGGACCTCCCAACATTTCCTTACATGCATTTTATGTTATTGACCATGCCAAAACAGCGGTGGAAGCCCTGTGTCCAGGCGTTGTTTCTTGTGCTGATATCCTTGCTTTGGCTGCTAGAGATGCAGTTGTTCTTGTCAGTAATTTCACATGTTAATTGTATAATATATGCTTTAATGCTTTAATTAGATTATTCTGACTCGATTATTTTGATTAATTAGTCTGGCGGACCTACTTGGGAAGTACCCAAAGGAAGGAAAGATGGAAGAATTTCACAGGCAATTGACACCAGACAGCTTCCAGCGCCAGTATTCAACATATCTCAGCTACAACAAAGTTTCTCCCAAAGAGGCCTCTCTTTAGAAGATTTAGTAGCTCTGTCAGGTATATACATATACATACAATATCCCTTGAGATTTCTTAAATGGAACAAGTTACAATTACAAGGGAAAAAGGTTTGTCAATCTAAAATGGCACAACGTCAACCCCATGATGGGTTCTGCTCCAAGTCCCACTCAACATGAAAGTAGGCCGACCTAATCATGGGCTTACAATGTCCAAATTGGCATTACTTGAACTGGTTATCCTTTTCTCTTTGGACAATTTATAATTTATTAAAATAATTACATAGCAAATTATAGAAACTAATATAAAGTTGGGATATAACGTGACTCAGGCCTAAAATTACCTCAACTTTTTAGAGTCTCTAGCCCCAAAATTATCTTTAATTATGAAAGATTCAAGCGAGGAGTGCTGACTTATAAGTCTTAGAATAATTGTTTTTGTTGTGTTACAGGAGGTCATACTCTTGGGTTCGCTCATTGCTCCTCATTCCAGAACAGAATCCACAGTTTCAATGCCACATTTGACGTTGACCCCACATTGAACCCATCCCTCGCCTCAAATTTAAGGAGCATATGTCCTGTGAACAACAACGTGAGGAACGCCGGAACCTCCTTGGATTCCACCAACTTTAAATTTGACAACATGTACTACAAGTTGCTTCTTCAAGGGAGGAGCATCTTCTCTTCGGATCAAGCTTTAGTCACCGATAAAAGAACAAGAGCATTGGTTGCAAAATATGCAAGCTCCCAGGAAGAATTTGAGAATGCTTTTGTGAAGTCCATGATCAAGATGAGTAGCATAACCGGAGGGCAAGAGATCAGGCTGAATTGTAGAGTTGTTCGGTGAATTTTCACGGTCAATAAAGGAATTTAAAGGTTTCTTGATTCCATTTTTATTTTTCGGGTTTTCAAAATGAATAAAGCTTGTTTTATTGCGCTG
>BPVZ01000049.1:282933-305369 GCA_020521535.1 Rubroshorea leprosula
TTATAATTTTAATATATATAAGAGAAAAGAAAACAATCAATATGTATTGATATTAAAAATATTAAGATATTCAATCAAAACCATTAAATGTATGTAAGGTATGATGTAAATCTTAATTTTATTAAATTTATTATATAAGTATTATTAAACATTTTAATATTTTTAATGATAAAATATATATATTTTTTACGAATAAATATGAAAATATCTGCAATGTACATTTCTTTTTGAAGTAAACCAATAAGGCAATAACCGCCCACCAGAAAGCTACTGCATGTTAATATTAGCAGCGAAGAGCAAACAGTAGAAGCTCTGGTCCCCTTACTTCCATCATCGCTGTTAAATTCAGAAACGTTTTGGAAATATCCAACGAAACCTGACCCACGAAATGGACGTTAGTTACCGACTGCACAAACTCCAAAAATCACGGGCTTGAAAGTTCGTTCTCTTCTTCTTCTCATCAGAAGGAATGAATGAAAGGTTCCTTTTCCAAAAGCAATTGTGTAGTCGGAAACGTCCATTTGATGGGTCAGGATTCGTTGGATATATTTTCGACTGGCCACATAAGCTTTTGTTTCTTTCCTGCATTTCCTGATAAGATGCAATGATCTGTGGGGTATAAATGGGGTCCTCTACTTTCCAATTATGTAGCAGGTCCAGAGTGGTATTTTTTGCGAGATTCGTTCTGGGATTTTTTTGGGGTACTGGTGGTTGGTTCTGAGCAAGAAAGTTTGAGGGTGATTCTTTTCTGGGTCATTTTTGAGTGATTTTGGAAGAGTTTGGAAATGGGGTTGCTCAGTACTATAATGGGTGTTTTCGGGTTTGGAATTGGAGCTCCAGTTGGGCTTGTGATTGGATACTACATGTTCATCTACTTCCTGCCAACACATGTTGAGGTCCGTTTCTTTGTATCCACATTCCTCTCTTCTGTTTCCCCGTACAATTCTTACTGTATATTGTTCTCTTCTTGTGCTTTATGCTCAATTATGTTATTCTTGGAATCTTGCTTTTCTTTTGTCTGCCTCGTTATTTGCTCGTTTTACGATTGGTGTTTATTATTCTGTTCATTTGTAAGCTTGTTGCTTGGAACCATTGACTGTGGGAAAATGCGGAAATTATTTTGAGCTCAGAAATAGATTTTCTACAGTTTATGGAATTGTTTATTGCCAGTTCAGCTGCTTTTTAGGTAAAAGGTGAATTTATTTACCCTGAAAAACTAACCTTACAAAGCAGCACTATTTTTTAGGCTGCTACATTGCCAATTCAGCCGTTGTTATAGCCAATTTGAGTCAATGAATTCTGTTTCCGTTTCCACTTAATTCAGCTGTTGTCTTGTCTGCTTCTGTCTTCATGGGATGAAACCTCTTAAGCCTTTATGATACATTTTTTTGAACATTAATCGAGGCCTAAAAAAAATTAAATTCTGAGAAGATTAAGATTTTTTTTTTTTTTTTTTGGAGCGTTGAGAAAAGGATTGATTGTTGTCTGGTTGTGCTTAAGCAATTCTTGTCGAGAAATTGTGTTAGGATGAATATAAACCAAGTGGTGATTGTTGATACAAGGTGGAATTGGTTGGAAGAGGGAGATACCAGTTCTGTGACTTATGGGAAGTAATACTGGATGGATTTTAGGTTCAAATTCCTTCATCCAGTATGTGTGAGTGGATTATAAGGAGAGTGGCACAGGGCCACAGAGTTGCTCACTAAGCATCTCTTGTTGTGATAGAAAGGCCATATTATGCAAAATAGTGAAGAGACAAAGGTTGCTGAAGTTCTGGTACTCTATTTTTTTTCTCTAGCATTAAGATATATGCGTTTGTTCGGAAATGAATGAGAACTTTACTACCAAATTTCAATCTTGCTAGACAGACTTAGAGCATATCATGGTTAATTCTCTTGAGCTTTGTCCAGGATCCTGAAATTCGTCCTTTGGCTGAGCAAGACTCACAAACCTTGCAGCGCATGCTTCCAGAGATACCTTTGTGGGTGAAAAATCCAGATTTTGACCGAGTATGTTTCTTGTTACATTTTCCTTTTTCCTTTCTTTTAACATTTCCATATCTCAAAGTTGAGCAAGTTGTGACAAGCTTCTTTTACTTTTGTTGCTGTGAAGGTTGACTGGCTCAACCAATTCATTGGTTATATGTGGCCTTACCTGGATAAGGCAAGCTTACTGAAAATGACGTTTGACCTTCTATCCTTGCCTTCTTGTTATTTGTTTGTCAATTCTCTATTGAAGATTTAATGTGTAGCATTGACCTTCCAAATTTGCCAGGCAATTTCCACAACCGCTCGGAAAATAGCAAAACCGATTATTGCCGAGCAAATTCCGAAGTATAAAATTCAGTCAGTTGAATTTGAAACACTTACCTTGGGTTCCCTGCCGCCAACTTTTCAAGGTCCACTAATTCTTTCTCTCAAACACACAGGAGAAAATGAATAAAATTATTTCAGTTCTCATTCTTAGTTTCTTTATGTTCCAGGAATGAAAGTTTATACCACTGACGATAATGAAATTATTATGGAACCTTCATTTAAGTGGGCTGGAAATCCTAACATCACTGTTGCAGTAAAAGCATTTGGGTTGAAAGCCACTGTTCAGGTATTCGTCGGAATAGCTCTGGATTAAGAGAAAGAAAGATGCAGAAAAAATTCACAGAACTTAATCACATGCAAGCCTGCATTTGCTTGTTGATGGACGAATTGTACATACAGACCTGTTTGGTCATTGGTGTGGACATACATTTTATAAAGAAAAGTAGAGATATAGGAGTTATCACTGGCTTTGGCTTTCTATTAGACAGCATTGATTTCTTTTATGCAATTTTAGGTTGTTGATTTGCAAGTATTTGCTTGTCCACGAATCACCCTGAAGCCTTTGGTTCCAACCTTTCCTTGTTTTGCTAAGATATGTGTTTCACTCATGGAGAAGGTATGTACTATTTTTTAAACAATATGGTAGTCAATCATTGATTGCTTGCTATTTCAATTTTCAACCATAACTAAAGTTCCAATATCATCTATCTTATAGGGAACACCTCCAGTTGGTAGATGGTTGTAGTATGTTATATTTCTTGTAGGATCCTTTGTTGCCTCTTTCTTTATCCTTATTTTTAAAATATTCAATTTTGATTGTGCAGCCACATGTTGACTTTGGACTGAAGCTGCTAGGGGCAGATGCAATGGCCATCCCTGGCTTATACAGGTTTGTCCAGGTAATACTTATATTGTTTCCTCTTCTCAGGTGTCAAGTACCTATGGCTGGTAGGGTTAAATTTACATTTTTGCTTAATGGGTATGCTTTTTTTTACAGGAGCTCATAAAGGAGCAAGTAGCAAATATGTACCTGTGGCCTAAAGCTCTAGAAGTACAAATAATGGACCCTTCAAAGTAAGCTTGCATTTTATAACTTTTTCCCATCCCCAAACTTACAACATCAAGCCTTCTTTTTCTTTCTGTGCTAATTGATCCTCAAAATTGCAGAGCCATGAAAAAACCTGTTGGAATTCTCAATGTTAAAGTTCTTAGAGCAATGAAGCTTAAAAAGAAAGATCTCATTGGGTCCTCGGACCCTTATATTAAATTAAGGCTCACAGAGGATAAGATGGCTACAACAAGGAAAACTACTGTGAAACACAACAACTTGAACCCCGAATGGAATGAGGAAATTAGTTTGGTGGTTAAAGACCCAGAGGCTCAGGTCTTGGAGCTTAACATGTATGACTGGGAACAGGTACGGTTCTTTGTGTTTTTATTTTTTCCTGATTAATCATCAGTTCTGAGGTCTGTCACCTGTTGAAAATCCTGTATGATTCTATGCAACATAGCCACGCTTGGTAGTGAGGTCGCAAATCACAATGCTGTTCTGCCTTGTCAATAAGTTTACTTTCTTAGTTGTTTCTCTGGTTTCTAAGACACCCAAATCCAACCTAGTAGAATCGTCTGTGTGCATGTGTGTCTGTGCACCTCCTTTTCTATTTGATTTATGAAGCTGTAAACTTCGGCTTAGGTTGGCAACCATGACAAGATGGGCATGAACGTAATTCCCCTGAAAGATCTTGTGCCTGACGAGCCAAAAGTTTTGACTCTTGATCTGTTGAAAAATATGGATCCAAATGATGCACAAAATGAGAAGTCACGTGGGCAAATGGTTGTGGAAGTTGCATACAAGCCTTTCGCAGATGATGAGATACCAGCTGATATCGAAGGTTCAAATATGGTAGAGAAAGTTCCTGAAGGAACACCTGCTGGTGGAGGTTTGCTTGTAGTAATAGTCCATGAAGCTGAGGATGTTGAAGGAAAGCACCACACAAATCCACATGTGAGACTCCTATTCAGAGGGGAGGATAGGAAAACAAAGGTATGCCATAAAACCACCTGTGAACTGTCTATTATTTGAAAGAGCTTAGTAATAGAACCCAGGTATCATAGAGTGGGCGGAGGGTGGTGTCCCCTTCCCCAATGTCTCCAATTCCTCTAGTACAAAAATGAAAAAAAGGGAGAGAGATCTTACCAGTCATGCAAAAATAAGTCATCTTAGCCAATAAATTGTTGCATCCTCAAATTCATATTATTGTCTACAGTCTAGGCCATGTCAAGAGACATGATGATCTAAACATATTGGAATATCTGAATTCTTTAGCAGGAATGATCTTTCATTTTCTTCTTAATGGCTGTCATATATTTCAATTCTGTATAAACAATTGATGATCATTAATCACATTTGGCAACAGCGTGTAAAGAAAAACAGAGATCCGAGATGGGAAGAGGACTTCCAATTCGTGCTGGATGAACCACCGATCAATGATAAACTTCATGTTGAAGTAATCAGTACTTCCTCAAAGTTGGGGCTACTGCATCCCAAGGTATGCATTGCTGCATTTTATATTACGGTAAACAGCTTCCAATATACATCTTTCCACATATGTAAACCAAATAATTGTTCTTATGGATTTTTTTTTTTTTCCAACAGGAAACTCTAGGTTATGTTGTTATTAGCCTGGCTGATGCAATAAACAACAAAAGAATCAACGAAAAGTACCATCTTATTGACTCAAAGAATGGCAAGATACAAATTGAGCTGCTATGGAGAGCAGCATCTTAAAGCTGGGATGTGCTCTGTTGATAGCAAACCATGGGAGTTCCATACTTTCTAATGTTTGTGTTTGTGACTCAAAATTTTAGGAGGCCTGTAAACATTTTTCCCAGCAAACTCAGCTCTGTAGATTTTTTTATTTCCACTCCTCACCCCCTTATATGGGCCGACCTGCAGACCTGGTCCGTTCTTAATAGTCCAGGCCTTCTATGACATGCAAAATGAGGAAAGGTCCATGGGCTGTATAAGGCCCAAATCAACAAAGTTGAAAATTTCATTTCATAATTAGGCTGAAAATGAGGCGGGCTTAATGGCCCATTATCTCTTTTTGTCCCTCTTGTCATTTCCGTGTCTTTTCACTACTTTACTTTGAATTTTTGACCTCCGCCAATTTAAAACTTCCGCCATTTTCATTTCCTCACTCCCTCCGGCTCCGTGGTGACAGAAAGTAGGGGAAAAGAAATGGACAACGTTCTTAGTCCTCCACCGTGCCCGAACACAGTGACGGTTCGCCGGAATCCTCACAGGAAGGCTAGGCCAACGCCATCAACGACGAAGCCTCCTTCGGATACCTCCTCCGCTTCGTCCTGTAATTTGCCCCAAATTCCCTTTCCTATTCAGGACATCCTCTCCATTGAAATTCCACAATCTGAAACCACCACCATCTCTGATTCACAACCACCTTCTTTCTCGTCTGATGATTCTGAATCGGAGAATCTAAAAGTTTACCTTAGAATTCGGCCTCTAGTACCTCCGACTGCGAGAGGTTCCACCAAATTTCCTGCAGACCAAAGCACGCGGTCCAGAGCAAAAAACGTGTGGCCTCAAAATCCAGCGAAGAAAAACACTGTAAAAGAGAAGAATCCGACGAAGAAAGCTTATGAGAGTTGCATAAAGGTCGGCGATGATTCATGCTCGGTCACATTATCTCCGCCCGCAGCTTTGCAAGATTCTAAACGGAGCAAATCTGAGGTTTATGAGGGGTTTTCTCATGTATTTTCTGCTGATTCAACTCAGGTATACCTCTCAATTTCTTAAACTTCGTATCCAATTGACCTTTTAAAATGTTTATTATGATGAATTACATTCATTAAATGTGTTTGTAGATTGAAGTGTACGAGAGGATGGTGAACCCCTTGGTGGAGGGTTTTCTGAAGGGTAAAAGCCTAATGCTAGCAGCATTGGGGTCAACAGGCTCTGGTAAAACTCATACCATGTTTGGTAGTCCAAGGGAGCGTGGTATGGTTCCACTGGCGCTCCAGCGAATTTTCAAGCCAATCAAGGGGTGTGGCTCAGAGTCCTCGAGGTGATTCAGGATCATTTAATTCTAAATTCTCCTTTTGTTTGGAAAATTGAAGGCGTTACTTGTGACTTTTTCCGGGTCTTGGATCTTACTTGTGATTGTTCAATGTGCAATACTTCTGTCTGTTTTTCTTAATAACTAAACTTGTTAGTAAGCTTAACAATAGCAAAACGAAAAAGTAGGATGAGTGCCTTATTGTTAAATTTGAATGTTTACTAAACTCTATATGGAGATTGGAATTGTAGTGCAATTCTCTGCTATACTCAAGAAAGCGATGTTTTGTGACTTTTGTCCAGGATATGATGTTTGACAATGAATTAGGTTATTTTCTTGCCAGGAAATTTTTCTTGTCAGTTTTTGAAGTATATGCTGATGGGAAAGCTGAGAGGATATGTGATTTGTGCCCAGATGGAACTGATTTGCGTGTGCAGCAGTCACCTATTAAAGGGATTCAAGAGGTTGGTAGTTACTTATGCTTGATTCTATGTCACATTGTTTACTGTCCCTATTTGTACCCATCATCCATACTGATTATTGCTTTGGTTTCCTTGATTTTGTCAACAGGTACTCATCCATGATGCTGCAGAAGCAGAATCGTTGATAGGCCGTGCAATGCTGAAACGCTCCACAGCTGCAACAAATGCAAACAGCCAGTCAAGGTGAAATGTTGCATTAATCATTTTGGTCCACAGCAATGTAGTTCTTACTTCTTCTTCTTCTTTTTTTTTTTTTTGACATGTTGCAGCCGTTCACAGTGCATCATCAACATCAGCAGTGTGGCTGAAAAAGAAAAAGATGTTCAATCAAATTGTGCTGTTTTAACCTTCGTTGACCTTGCTGGAGCTGAAAGAGAAAAAAGAACTGGAAACCAGGTGAGATGTGGTTCTTGTGTAACTTTTAACTGAGGTCATAGTTTCTTCTGTGGAAATTTATGAAAATTTGTGAAAGGTGTAGTAGTTCTGGATTTGAAATGCACCATAGGCTTGTATTTGTAGCATAATGACACCTTTCTATTCTGTGCTGGGTTTTACTAATTTATTGTTAGAAATACTTGTAGTTGAAAACTCCTTTAAGCATATTAAGATAATGCTATTTTGGAACTCAAATTAGTGCTTACATTTAAGTTAGGCATGAAATTTCTAGGGAGATTCGAACTGTATCAATTGTATAATTATTTAAACTTTAGGAAATGTTTGGAAAGGGATTCTATTTATTTTGATTTTTTTTTTTTTTCACAATAAGCAGTAAGCAGTTTTTTTGTACAATTTAATATGTTTCATTTGAAAAAGACAAAATAGCTTAAGATAAATTGTGGTAACTATAACCAAGGTTTTAATTAGACACTAGAGAGATTACAGTTACAAGTGCTCACAATCTGGTTCATTCAAGTTGTTCTCGTGCGTACAAATTTGTTGATTTAGTTGATTTTAAATTATATTTCATCATCTTGCAGGGGGCACGATTGCTTGAAAGTAATTTTATCAACAACACATCATTGGTGTTTGGTTTGTGCCTACGAGTACGTGTCCTTGTTTCTTGGATTTCCTCCATACCCTCACAGTTCTCTTCTTTATTAGTACCATTTTTTCTTTCTTTTTTGATTTTTAAGTTTCTTTTGCTGTTCATTTCCTTCTCATTTGCATATCCTGAAATGTTCTCTCTTTACCACTCTCTCTGTACATTTAAATAGATATATATATATATATATATTACCACTCTCTCTGTACATTTAAATAGATATATATATATATGTATATATATATATTTTTTAATTGGCTTTTACAGTCATTGTTAGAACACCAAAAGAATCCCAAGAAGCCACTGCAGAAGCACTTCCAAAACTCTTTGGTAATCTATCTTTTATTGATTTTGTTACTGAAGTCTTGAATAGATTTTTTTTTTTTTTTTTGTCCTTTCTGTTTTGGAGTCATTGATATGATTTCTTGCCTGCGTGATTTCATCTTCACATAGTTGACAAGGCACCTGCGAGATTACTTAGAAGGCAAGAAGCGGATGACACTGGTATGAGGTTCTTTGATTCGGCACTTTTTAGGTGAACAATGCTAGTAATCCTCTCTTTTTTACTCTTTTCCCTATCCGAGGTGGGGAACACTTGAGCTATTTTCAATCTCTTTGTAAATTGTAATCATAAATTATTGTGTAAGAAGTTTGGATTTCATTTATTCAAGATTCTGCAATCTTCACTTGTTCAAATTCTTTTGTTCTGTTTGTAGATTTTGACAGTAAAACCTGGAGAAGAAGACTACCTTGATACATCATACTTGCTAAGACAAGCTTCACCTTACATGAAGATCAAGTATGGCCTTTTCTCTTTTCCTCCATTTCCTTCTATTTTTAAAATTTTCTATTAACAGGATGTGGTCTATTCATAATTTTTTTCTAGGTTTGCCAAGGTAGAGGACGAATCCAGTTTGCATTGTAATAAGAGGCATTTCCAAACATTGTCTCGACCTGAGCAGCCCAAACGAATGAAAGTCAGCAGAACTGATGCTTGCAAGGTATAATTTTCCACTTTTAGGTTTAACACTACTTGTATGCTAAAAGTTGCAATCAGCCTTGCCTTGCCATCATTTATTATATTTTTAAGTTTGTTTTCAGAAAGAAGAAAAGGATGTTGGAGATGAAAACCAGCATTGCAAGGAAGGTTGAGTTGACATTCTAACTTCAGCGATTATACAAATTGCTCTTTATGTGCATTCATTCAGTCCTTTATCATGCTTTCTTCAGGACATGTTTATTCTTGATTATTGCATTGCAGATGCCCCTCAGAGGAGAAACTATCAGATCATGCAAAATTTTGCCAAAGCTCTATTGAATGTCTTGAAGGAATACAAAGAAAAGCTGAAGGTAATTATTAAGGTTTTCCTGGTTTGCTTAATCTGGCCATCATGATCGTAACTGATTATTTTTTTATGGTCAGCAGTAATGCTCTGGTAGCTCTGCTATGGCCACTAACATAATTTTGGTGAAAATATTAAGTATTAACCATTAACCCTTGTTATAATCAGGTGGCAGAGACGGAAATCCTTAATCTCAGAGGAAACCTTAGCTATGAGAAGACTAGATCTCTTGGGCTGGAGAAAGAGCTGGACAATTTGAAGTCCTGCTGTACTTGTTCAAAGGAAGAACAGATATCTTACAGTGTTGATGAGGTAAGCAAATAAGAAATGATGAATAAAGAGTTGATTATGGTCATTGTAGTCTTTCAGAAGATTTTGCATCTTGTTAGACATAGAGCTCTCCTGCCCCATGAACTTTCAGTGTTTATGTAATCATTACCAAAGAAAATGATATCTTGAAGTTTTTGTTTAGAGTTAGACAAATGTGGATGTGCATTCCCCCAATTCCATGGGAGTTGAGTGCTCTAGCACTCCTAGAATCTATGAGTTGACTTCAGGAGAGGATCAAATACTTTCTCAGATTTGTAGACTGCTGCCACTTTTTGTTGAATAACACACTATGGTCTTTCTCTTGTGAGTTTCCTTCTGTTTCTCAAGCATTACTACTTATGGTACCATGCAGTAGTGCCCTGGCTATTTCTTATACTGCTACTCTTGGAGTTCACAACACTACCATGAGGGACCTCTGTTTTGATTATGAGTCTATACTCTATCCCAACTCCATCTATCAAATGAAATACTTATCAAATTGCCCAATCCTTGTTCCTTGTGGAAATTCCCAGAGTCAGAAGAACATGAATGTGGAGATCAAGGGGTGTAATTTTACATGTTGCTTCTTTCCACAAGGAACATACTTTGGGTTTGAATTTCATGGTACCAAGTGAATCATTTTCTATAAACTTGGGTGGGCTTGAGTATCTTAATGACAAGTTGAGTATCTTAATGACAAGTTGAATTAAAGCCATAGTAACTGACATTCTATATTTGTACCTGCGATCATCTCTTAAGAAAATGCACTTGATGGTAGACAAATTATCTTTTCCATCTCTTTAATGATTGCCTTTAATGGATTACTCTTCTCCAGGACAATAACCCTAGATATTCCAAGGCTGAGGTTGGTAATACTTCAAGCAGTAGTGCTGAAAATCTTGACTGCCCCAAGGTATAGTATGGCTCTTTAACAGTTTCATTGCTCAGGATTGTCAGACTAATAAAACTTATTCATGATATCTTGCATGTACTTAAGTATTTTCAGAATGAGTTAGACATAGCTGTTGTAGAGTATACAAACCAGAAGCATGAAAGCTTCCCTGTGAATGGAAATATCAACACGTTTTCAGAGCAGTCAGATTGTGTGGTTGTTGAGGATGATAAACTTAATACAGAAGCAACAGGTTTGATTTAAAAGCCCTTGTTCTGCGTTTTATTATATCGTCTGTTCTATAATTGAGAAAAATCTAGAATCTTGCTTTCAAACATCTCTAAGCAGCTCATGCCCAATTGTCCTTGAAAGTGGTGAATCAGGAATCACTAGCCAGCATACCTTGAATAGAAATTCATATAATTTTGGAAATCAAAATCAAGATCTATGTGTCAATTTGCACAAAATAATAATAATAAGAGGCAGGAAAAAGTTAATGTACGACGTATCATGAGATTTTCCAGGCAGAGGATCTTTACCAGCTGGAATTCAATCTTTACAATTTTTTCTTTAACTCTACAATGCAGTGTGCATCTTTGCAGTGTAATCTGGGGTTTCAACTTGACACCTGTTACAAGGGTGTTATTGTTAATAATCAAGTTATAAGCCTCTCATCATTTGATATAATTGTTATTTTACAATGTGAAAAAAATCCAAGGCCTGTTATTACTAGTTGCCATTGGTTTTGCATTTATTTATTTTTTCCAGTGTTATTATTGATGTTTCATTACATCTTTCTAGCCCGATTGTATAATATTAACAAATTTAATGCTTTCAGAGATCGGAGTCAGCTCATCTGGTGATGACAACAGTTCGTCTATAGATCAGGTTCAACAACTTAATGAGAATGATGAGGTCGGGAAATCTTTTATCTTCGTTTCTTTTTTTCTTTTGGGGGTTCTTATTTATAAATATTCCATCTTAGAAAACAAGTTAAGGAGATTGTTTTTCTAGCAACTCTTACGCGATTCTATCACTACAGTTGTGTCGGCTTTTAATGGATTTCTTTTCTCCAGGACAATAAGTCTACCTATTCCAAGGATGAGGTTGATAATACATCAAGCATTAGTGCCGAAAATCTTGACTGCCACAGTAATCAGGTGTAGTGTGGCT
The DNA here is from genome assembly GCA_020521535.1 of Rubroshorea leprosula. Taxonomy (NCBI): domain Eukaryota; kingdom Viridiplantae; phylum Streptophyta; class Magnoliopsida; order Malvales; family Dipterocarpaceae; genus Rubroshorea; species Rubroshorea leprosula. The sequence continues at coordinate 294,566 of BPVZ01000049.1, forward strand.
CGTAACAGTTTCTTTGATCAGGATGGTTAGACTATAATAAAACTTATTCAAAATATCTTGCATGTATTTAATCATTTTCAGAATGAGCTAGACATAGCTGTTGTAGAGTATACAAATCAGAAGCATGGAAGCTTTCCTGTGAATGGAAATGTCAATGAGGTCTCAGAAGAGTCTGATTGTGTGGTTGAGGATGGTAATCCTAAGACAGAAGCAACAGGTTTGATTTTAAAGCCCTTGCTTTGCTCTTTATTATATCATCTGTTCTGTAATTGAGAAAAATCTAGAATCTTGCTTTCAAACATCTCTAAGCAGCTTAAGCCCAATTATCCTTGAAGGTGGAGAATTAGGAATCATGACAGCCAGCATACGTTGCATAGAAATTCATATATTTTCAAAAATCAAAATCAAGGTCTATGTGTCTATTTGCACAGAACAACAACAACAATAATAATAATACGAGACAGGAAAATGTTAATGTATCATGAGATTCTCGGTCAGAGGATCTTGACCAGCTAGAATTCAGTCTCTACAATTTTTTTCTTGAACTATACAATGCAGTGTGTATCTTTGCAGAGTAATCTAGGGTTTCAAACTCAATACCAGTCATGGGGATAAAAAATTTAAAACACACACACACACACACACAACATCAGTCACAAGGGAGTTGATAATCCTAGCTATAACCTTGTTAGCATTTGATATAATTGTGATTTTAGAATGTGAAGGAAATTCAAGGCCTTTAATTAGTAGTTGCCATTGTTTTGGATTTTTTTTTTCCCAATGTTTTATTATTGATGTTTCATTACATCTTTCTACCCCGATTGTGTAATATTAACAAATTTAATGCTTTCAGAGATTGGAATCAGCTCATCCGGTGATGACAACAGTTTGTCTATTGATCTGGTTCAGCAACTTAATGAGAATGATGAGGTCAGGAAATCTTTGATAGTTGTTTCTTTTTTTGTGCTTATTATGAGTATTCTTAGAAAACACGTTAAAGAGCTTGTTTTTCTACTTTCTAGTTACCCCTACACAGAACTGAGCTTCTTTTTGATTTGTGCAAATATTTTGTGCCACTCAAAGTACATGTTCTGTTGATAAGCTGAATCCCTGTTAGATAATCAACCATATTAAAGTAGTTTCCTGCCTATGGTTTATTTTAATCCAAGTGAAAACAAGGCTACAATGACTAAAAATCTTATATCAAGTTAATGCTGAGGCATTAAGTCACAGAGCACTTGTAACCTGGTCGTTGATGGCCAAAGAAAACAAAACCCTTGTCTTTCAGACATACACAGAGATGCAAAAGAAACCGAAAATTAGTGGGATGTAGACTGAGTTGCAGGACTCAAACACATGTTCCCTTTTCTTTTAACACTAGTTTCACTCTGACTTTATATGTTTTCTTCTAGGACGCAAAAGATTTGTCGGCATCACTGAAGGAATTAATGGGTACTCAAGAATGTGACACTGCCAATGTGCCCCACTCTGCAACAATACCGATTACCACCTGCAAGCCTCCAGACATTGAGAAACCGAAAAGGTCTGTAGGAATCCTGGGTTTGATGATGAATGTGGCTCGTTTCCTCTTTATATCTCTTCATCCGATCGTACTTGTCATTGAAGTTCGCTCAATTTTCTGCCTGCGTATTGAAAATTGTCAGGAGGCTTTTGCCTGCTTCATCGGTATTACTTAGGAATGTCAGCACGTTAGATGTGGATGATGATGTGGCTACTCAACAGAAACCAAAGGTTAGTGTATAATTATTCAAAAATCGTGATGATTCATTCATGCTTTTGATTGAGAAGGCCACAGGCCTGCATGGTATCAATTGAGGGAAAATTAGAAATGAGGAAGTTAACGCCATTCTTTTTGGTTTTCAAAACAATTACAGGGGAACAGAGGTGGAAAGAAATCTGCTGTGGAGGAAAGACAAAGAACTCAAGGAAGCATCTCCCTACTGCGTCTTCTTCAAAGAAATCCTCATCTATAATTCTCTGTACAACTTGCTTCTTGTATAGGAATTCAATTTACTTCATCTTTTCCTTCCAAACAATATAATTACGTATTTAAAATGGTTACATTGTATTTTGCACAATATTAATTAGAGTGGGGTGGCTTTTGCTTCATATCAAGGTCATTAATATTTTGTAATTTAATGTAATATAAATTACAAAATATTTTTTTGATAAAGTTAATTAGTTATAGGAGCAAAAATACAAATAAGAATGTTTTTTATTTAAAAATATAAATTGTCAATGAATAAAATAATAAAATTTTTATTTTTTTATTTAAAAATATTGATTTTAAATTTTTTATTTAAGTATTAATTGAATGATTGATTAAATAATTTTTAAATAAAAAAACATAAAATTAGTATTTTTAAATAAAAAATTAAAATTTTTATTTTTATCTTGGTCCGATTCTACGCTCGTATTTGCTTCTTCTCAATGTTTGGGCTTCAATTCAAATTATTCATTCCGTGTGTACCAAACAAAAATGGAAAATCAAAAACATAAAGGAATAAAAAATAGCTGCTGTGGTGATTCCTCGTAGAGAACATTTGGTAGACTGCAGTGATATATTTCAATTCAAGTTTATAATAAGAGTAATAACAGGATGAAAATTTGAGGTGAAAAATTATAATTAATAATATGATATAAATTATATTATTGAATTAATTAATATATAATATTATAGATTTTAAAAAATTATTAATTTATTTTTTAATATTTTAAATAATATAATTTACATTATATTATTAATCTTAATTTTTAATTTTTAATTTTTAATTTTACTCTCATTTATCCTTACTCTTACGAACAATACAGCTTCAGCAGGCGGAGTATTAGGATAACTATGTTGAAGAAGTCAATCGTTCCAAGCTACAATTGACCACATTTCTCTCTCTCTCTCTCTCTCTCTCTCTCTCTTTTTTTTTTTTTCTCAATAGAAACTTCCAAATTTTTTCTTCCTAGTGATGGGCCAATTTTTTTCTTCTCTTAAAAGTGGGCAATTAATTCTTCTTAATTTTTCTTGGGGATTTGGATCCGAGTTGGGTCCATCCAACTCGGGACCAAAAAGACCCATATGAGATTAAACCAAGGAAATGTTCTTTTCAACCTTTAAAAATTTGAACATTGGCCACAAGTATAAGAGACGTGTCTTGCGCTTAAATAAGCGTACTATTTAGTAGTTATTATATGAGAAATTAATACCTCAATTAGTTGGGTTGTACTGTTGTTATAGGTTTTTTTTTTTTTTCTATCTCAAACATATAAAAAAAACTAAAATTACTAAAAATATATATAAAATATTATTTAAATTAATTAATCATTATAAATTTGCATATAAAATTAATATACTATAAAAAAAAATTATTGTGTTTAGCACTCTCAAGGTAAAATGATTTCATAATGCCAAGAAAATAATAAGAACATCAATTGTTAGATTCAGGTCGGACCATAAAGGAGCTTGGGCCCACGATAAGCCAGGGCTTTACGGAATATGACACCCAGTGGGCTTGGGTCCACTAATCAGGGCCTCCTAGTCCGCATATTGTTAGGATGTGCGCAACACATGGAATCCCACACCGGTAGGTAAACTCGCCATTGTCCACGATAAGCTCGCTGCTTCTTTCATTTTCAACTTCCGTATTTTCAAAATAATTTTTTTAAAAAATAAAATAAAATAAAATAAAATCCCATGCTTTAAAGCATACCGGAATTGACAGTCTTAGGTGCAACTCCTGTCTTTTTTAATACCGCGGAACCCCAAATCCACGCCAGTAGCGACAGATTCTTTTTTTTTTTTTTTTATTTAATATAAGGGTAAATTATTTTTTAAAATTATAAATGGAGATAAATTTTTTATTTTTTAACTTATGATATTAATTTTTTATTAAAAATTGTTATGTAATAAATAAAATTATGGTATCACATGCTAAAAAATAAATAATTTATTTAAATTAAAATTTTTTTTAAATAATTTATCTTTATATTTTTTTAAAATATAAATTTATTGTTACCCCTGTTTGTAGGGTGGATTTGAGATTTTACCTTTTCATTATTCCCTTCCGTTACGGGTTGACCTGAAAGCGGTGTCGTAAACCGACCCGGCCCGACCTGAAGTCACTTGCTTTCCGCACGCCGCGCACGTGCCATTGCCCAACAATGAAGAATGAACTAAAACTCACCAGAAAATTGACAAAATAAAAATCAAAATTCGAGGAAATTAAAAAAAAAAAAAAAAAGAAGAAGAACCGGAACTCTCTGTGTCTCTGAAACAGCCATCACAAAAGACACAGTGTGAGAAGACGAAGAAATTCAGTCTCTGTACGGAGGTGAAGCTCGGAAATACGAACGGGAGCGAATTTGAGGAGAGGGAAAGGTATTGTGGGGAGATGGAGGGGATGGGAGGAGCGGAGGTGCTTTCTCTGTGTCGGAGCTGAGGTGAGCTGAGGAACAGCTAGGGTTTCTGTTTGAAGCCATTGATGAAGGTGAAGTCCGTTCACGCTTGCAATTGTGTTGATTTCTTGCTTCTTCTTCTTTTTTTTTTTTAATGATTTAGTTTCCATTTTAGGATCAAAGTTATTCAAACCAGCAATCTCTAGCATTAATTGTGATAATTTTTATTTAATTCCATATCTTCTTGAATGGATACTACAGCTTAATACATTAGCTGTACAGCTAGGGTTTTATTTTTCCTTATCTGGTCAGTTTTAAATTTTAGGGTTATAGATCTTCTGTGGCAGTGGTAGATTAGTTTTGCGGAGAACTTTGAGTAAGAATTCATTTGGGCGTCGATTTTTGTCTAATTTCTAAATGGAGCTTTTGTTCTGCTATTGTTTTTGTTCTTGTTTTAATTTTAATTTTTTTTTTTTGATATTTTTCCCATTTCAGGAATGAAATTCGATTGATTTGGAAATTTCAGTTCGGAAGTCTTTGATCGTTATTGTATAATTGCTACTCGGACAGAAACAGCAGTATTGTTTCTGGTAATTCAGCCATCGTTAAGAGCTGGTTTCTGTTATATTCTTTAATTTGATCTAGTTATTCCTGTCATCATTTAATTGAATCTCTCTTGATCAGTAATCTATATATATAATCGATCCACATGATCGATTCGTTTTAGGATGATATTCATTGTTCGTGGGGGTTTCGGTGTATATCTTTGTTTCTTTAGGTCCTTTTTGCCAATTCAGTGCCAGAGACATGGTTTTATCAGTTTATGCTATATCCAGTCAACTCCTTTACTTTCAAAAAATGTAGCGTTGTCAACTTATTTTGCTTGAACTTGTCTTCTACTGTATAGGGAACCACGAACATGAAATGTTGTTGGATTCGTTATTTGCAATATTTGTGTAGCTGTTTGTTCATTAGGTGCACCATACAGACTTTTTTGGTTTTTTGTCTCAAGTGTCATATCAGATTTAGAAGTGAAACACTGCTCTTATTGTCCAATGGTGCTTTATCGTATTAGGCTGGAGCTGCATATTTAGCTATTCTAGTTTGTTCTGTTCTACAGGTTTTCTTTCAAGTATTGATGTGAAACATAGCAGTTTTGCACAATTCTAGATGGAAGACAAATTCTCTGCACGACTCTGGGACATATCATATGCTTGGAGGTGTTGTTTCTAAGTCACTATGACGCTTGAAGATTTCTTTACCCTGACTGAGATGAAGGATGGGCTTACTGCCCCTTCTCGGGTTGAGGAGCTAGTAACTGCGATGAAGAGTGAGAAAGATTCTGTTGTGAAGAATGTAAGTGATGCAACCAGGCAGTGGACTGCTGTTGCAAGCACGATTGCTGCAACAGACAATAAAGATTGTCTCGATCTTTTTGTTCAGTTAGATGGACTCTGGTTTATTGATCGATGGCTCAGGGATGCTCAAGAGTTTGGTCACGATGCAGGTGAAAGCTTTATCGAGGAATCAATTACTGCATTGCTACGAGCTCTTGAAAAGTTGAATATAGACAATGAGAGGTCCATTTCTTCAGGTATTTGCATAACTGTCAAGAAACTTCTTGATCAGAACAGCTCCCGGGTTCAGGATAGAGCAAGAGTGCTTCTCAGTAGCTGGAATCAACATAGGTTTAGCGATGCTTTTAACAGTAGTGTGGAGCATAGTGGAGCTCTTGTTGATAATGGAAATACAGACAATGTGACATGCACTGGGGAAAGTAGTAGGCCAGATTGTTCTGACACAGATGCTCCTCTTTCCAAAGGAAGTTCTACTGAGGAAACTAATGGATTGGTTGCTGCCAAAGCGGGAAACCTTCCATCAGGAAGCCAAGATGGTCTTCAGCCAGAAAGGTCTAGAGATTCACAAAGTGAAAGTTCTAAAGGTGAGCTCCCATCCCGCATAAGTTCTGACCATACAGCTGGGGAGGACAAATCTCCCAAACCTGTTCAAGAAAATTCTTCTACAGAGGAAAATCTTCCAACAGGAACTGGAGAAGGAACTGCTTCCATTGAGACTTGCGGTTATGTAGTTTCAAAGCAAGAAAATGAAGTTTCTGGTCTTCAAAAGTTAGATGAATTATCAAGTAATGAAAAGCAGAAATCAGGTGTGGCAGCTTCTGCCCATATTAAAGTGGAGCATGGAGTTTCTTCTGGAGCTGCTGTTGCAAGAGCTGATGAGATTGTGATAGAAGCCAAGTTGCAAAATAATGCTGATGCCAACAAGAATGACTGTTTGGAAGCTACTGCTTCAGAAGTAAGGACACCTGTATCCAAGCTAGAGAGTGTGATGGATGACATGGAGGTTGATCATGGTACATCTCTTTTCAAGACTAAAGGTCAAGACAAAGAGAGTCCTACTGACAGATTGCAAGGATCATCTGGAAATAACTTTTCAAATGGAAAACCTGAAGATCTAGACACATCTGTTTCCAGGATGGAAGAAACTGGAGTGGCTGATGAAGACGAGGAACATTCTAGTGACGGAGGTAAAATTTTGAGGAGTCTTTCAAATTATTCTAAACAGGAAATGGTTTCCAAAGGAACATCTGACATTGGACTTGAGTATGATGCTTTAGAAGTTGCTCGAAAAGTTGCTCAAGAAGTGGAGAGAGAGGTGGTAGGTTGCCAAGAGCCTTTGCGTTCTTCTGAAAATATTGCTGAAGGTGGAATTAGGATGCCAGACTCACCAGCCTCTATGAGTGGAAAACAAGAGTCAGCCCCCGAGGTTCAACCAAAGGAGGTTTCAGCTGGGCATGATCATTCTGCTGAGATACATACTGGGGAGGGGCGCACTATCAGTTCTGGTAATGTGGGAATTGAACCAGAAAATGCCATGTGTGATGCAGAGTCATCTCAACTGGCTGTAACTCAAGAACCTGAACCTAGTTCTGAGAAAAGCCTATGTGATTTTGATCTGAATCAAGAAGTCTGTTCTGATGATATGGGGCATCCAGTGACTTCCCTCTCTACTCCCATATCTGTTGTATCTGCTTCCAAGGCTGCAGTGGCTTCTGGATTACCTGCAGCTCCTTTGCAATTCGAGGGTTCTCTTGGGTGGAAAGGATCTGCTGCCACCAGTGCCTTTCGTCCAGCATCACCTCGCAGAAATTCTGACGGTGATAAAATGCTGTATTTTGGGGATACAAGTAGCAGCTCAAAACATAGATCAGATTGTCTTGTTATTGATCTGAATGTAGCTGAGGGCGGAGATGATAAAGCCACTGATCTGATGTTGGGGAAAAAAATGACAGCCTCATCTGGCCTCCTCTCTGCTGAATCTTCACAGGAAGCAAGTCCTGGAAGATCAGAAAGGTTCAACTTGGATTTAAATCGCACCAGTGAAGATGGTGATGTGCCACTGTCAGAGTTAAGAGTAGACAAACAGTCCTTTCCCAACAGAAATAGCCATCACAGTCCATCTCCTGCATCTTCTTTGTCTTCTATGCAGCCTTCACTGAAGAACATTGACTTGAATGACAGACCAATTATTCAGATGGATTCTTCAGATCAGGCTTCTTATCATGGTAGGTCTACCCAAAATCTAAATGCATATGGGGGCCCTAAACCAGATGATCCCGTTATTTCTATCATGGGTACGAGAGTGGAAGTCAATAGGAAGGACTTTATTTCTGACATTCCATCCCTGCCCAATGGCAAGGTTCTTGATGCTGCAGCCAATACAAATGTTGCAAGAACTGGAAGCATTGTTGCTTTGGGTCCCACTGTACCTTACTCGCATTCTCCTGTTATGGGCTATAATGGATTGGCAACACCACCAACAATGAACTTTTCTTCAGCTATGTATGGAGCTGGTAGTTCAATCCCTTATATGGTTGATTCAAGAGGAGCCCCTGTTGTGCCTCAAATTGTGAGCTCGACCATTCCTTCTTACTCTCAACCACCATTCATCATGAGCATGAACGGAGCATCCCTGAGTTTAAATGGTGCTGTGTCTTCACGGCCTAATTTTAATCTGAATCCTGATTTTGCAATGGAGGTGGGAAATAGAGATCCTATGGGTCTAAGGCAACCTTTCCTGACTGGTCAAATGAGGTCAATTGAAGATCAAATGAGGGTCAATCCTCAGCCCTCAAGCTCTGGGGTTGGTGAGAAGAGGAAAGAACCTGATGGTGGGTGGGAATCTTACCCATTTAACGACAGACAGCAATTTCCATGGAAATAGTAAGGTTATTCATCTTTGCTCCATCCTCACTTGGTATCAGTTCATAAAACCAATCAAGGGAACTGATGCATGCATTGCCGAAGATACCTTGATAAGAAAGAGCCAATTGGCTTTATTTGAGGGGAGTTCGAACGAAATAAAACTCAGGGAAGCATGAATGTAATATGATTCTTCATGAAATTGATGGCTTGAAGGGTCGAAAGTTAGGATTAATTGTTTTAGTTTTGTCTAATTTTCTCGGTTCTCTTTTTTCTATGTTTCATTTTCATAGAAGGCCATTTCAACCATAGAAGTCTTGGTACATGTAGCTTTAACTTATGTTCCATATATGTGAAAGAAATTTAGAGATTTTCTACATTCTCTTTAGCAGAATAGTTTCGTTTTATGTACTCTTATGTCACTTTCAATTTTCACTTTCAATGCTCTGTTGGCAGCTGGAAAGTGCTGAGCACTACACCCCTTTCTAAACAGCCCAAAAGCCTTTGTACTAGAAAACTTTTCCCTGCTAGACTCAAGGCTGCTAAAATAAATTAAGGTGTTTCTTTTCATATTTCATCCTTGTATACCTATATTTTGGGTTATTGAGATAATTTCTTTTTCGATTTTGTCCCTGTTTATGATAGGTATTTGTGAGCTTTAGAAATGAAAGGACTTTGAATCAAGTTAGAGATTTTAGCTCTCTTTTTTTTTTTGGTTAAGTAGTTAATTATCTAATATAAAAAAATAAATTAATTAATCAATTAAAGGATAGTTAGACTTATTTGATGAATAAAGAAGAAAACCTATTTTTCAAATTTGTACTAATGAACAAGAAGTATCATCGGCTGTCAGTTTTACTTTTTTCTTTTTTTTTTCTCAGAAGGTATTAACTTTCCACCTGCTAGTCATCACACAAATTAGTTTGTAGTACATTTGAATTTTAAGTTTAACTTTAATATTAAACGCATCGGTTATCGTGTATCTATTACAGTACTTAATAATACGAAATAGTACGTAATTTGAACCAGAGAGCATGTACAATGCTGTTCTATTTGTTTTTTTGTTTTTTTTAATAGAACAAAGATCGAGATTTACCTTATTTTACGAGAGTTTAAAAAAAAAAATGTTCTCTGCATGGACAAGTTCATTTTTAATATTTGAATATTTTAAAATAAAAAAATACCAAAAAAATTAGCTAAAAAGTGCTGCAACGCCTGCTGTATGTAATTGTAGCCACACTCTATAACACGCAACATTTCTCTCTTTATTTTTTAAAATTTGAATTTAAAATTTGTTTTATTTGAATATAAAAATTAGTTAAATAAATAAATATTGATATGATATTTATGAAACTTCTAAGTAATGGAGGAGAGGTGTTTTATTAGAGAAGTAAGTATATAATTACAATAATATGACATCAAAATAAATTTTAATTATTTTTTATTGTACATGCTCTTAGCTATAAAATTAGAGTAAAAAAGGTTTAATACTTTTGTTTGTCTCTTTATTATTAAAAGAAAAAATCTCTTTTTGGTCCCTATACCAAAAACTCCCATTTGTAGTCTTTACTGTTTAAAATTTAACTATTTTTTGGTCATTTTATTAAATTTTTTTTCATGTTGCACGTTATTTTAACAAAAACATCTAACATGACACAACATAAAAGTGCCTACAGGAACTTAATAATACCTCTTCCATATCACTCTCCTTGCCTGAAAAAAAAAAAAAAAAACCCTCAAATGATAAGACCCACATTTTAAATTCTCCATTTTTCTCCAGTTCCCTCCTTAGATATCATCTTCCATCTAACATGACACAACATAAAAGTGCCTACAGGAACTTAATAATACCTCTTCCATATCACTCTCCTTGCCTGAAAAAAAAAAAAAAAAACCCTCAAATGATAAGACCCACATTTTAAATTCTCCATTTTTCTCCAGTTCCCTCCTTAGATATCATCTTCCATCTTTCAAAATTCTTGTTTTTTTGTTCATGATCAATCCTTTATATGTGAAATTGATCAAAATATAATTAAGAATTTATAAGAATATTTTCATTGATAAAAATAAAAATTAATTACTAATTAAAATGATTTTTCAATATTGTAAACTCTAACTTCTTTTCTGAAAAAGAGAATGATTTTACTCATTCACTAATTTTAGATTTTCAACTCTTT
>BPVZ01000049.1:305469-338128 GCA_020521535.1 Rubroshorea leprosula
AATTTTAGAAGAAGAGGGAATTTTTTCAAAAAATTGGTGAAAATAAAACTCACAATAACTTGACTCTAAACTCTTAAACTTGGTGGTGAACCACTAGGTTCATTGGGTTGGTTCAAAGTGAGTGGTTGAAAACTATAATTCTTACACAAGTTGAAACTCGACATAAAATTATAAAAACCTCATATACCAGTGACAAAGCCACTTTGATTACTAGCATTTCACTTATTTATACAACTTTTATTTGCCATTTCTATATATTATTAAATAGGTGAATGCAAATGTATGCAATATTAAAAGTACTAAGAAAGTAAAAAAAAAAGGACCACTCATTGAATATTATGTAAGATTGTATGAAAAAATAATACAGAAGTTATCCATCAATCAATTTCCTATTTCAATCGTCATAACAGACACTTGAATCAAAATGTATTCTTAGTTATATACCTGTTCCAAGGCAAGGATTAAACAGTTAATATTACGAATCTGGTGCCTCCCCACCCTTTCATGGGTAATAATTTCATGTCATAGAGGTTACACCTTGCAACTATTATGTCACCAAAAAAGGGGACAAAATTGGACCTTGGTCATTGGTAACGGCAATGCAAATGGGCAATGTACCTTCCATGGGGATGCGAAAATGCTTGTCTGTTCGAGGAAGATAGCAACCTAGAATAAGTGCCCCCCGTTGTATGACCCATATTGTCATATTGATACCTAGGATGCTTTACCACTGAGTAAGGGCCAGAGATTTAATTTTAGATGTCAATGGCTGTTGCTCTACCTGCGCTTGTAACTGAAGAACAAGAAGAAGAAGTGGTTAAAATCGAATTCCAGTGTATTGTAATAAAAAAATAACTAAGTAGTGATGAGGCAGCATTAACACTACTGATAAACAGAAGATGCAAATTTTTAATGAGATGACAATTAACTTTATTGAATTCCAGTATATTGTAATAAATAAATAAATAAGTAGTCATGAGGCAGCATTAACACTACTGATAAACAGAAGATGCAAATTTTTAATGAAATGACAATTACAAAAGATAATACCAAGAATATAAGTTGCTCGTTAGAGTTCAGAGATGACGGACTTAAAATTCTGAGTATTACCAGAGTAGAAGAAAGGTCTTGAAACAGAAAGATCAGAGAAATGAAAACGAAATATATGGTGCTTCATACCGTGACTTGCTCTTGAAGGAGCTCTTTGATTTTTTCCTTCCAGCAGAACTACTGCTTTTCTTCTTTTTTTCACTCATATCATCTTGGAACAGCTCCCGCATTTCTTCTGTCCTTGACTGAGTTTTTTGTGAAGGGTGCTTTGATTTCTTGTTAGGTTTCTTCACAATTTTGCCAGCATCTACTGCCTTCTTCACAGCCTTCACTGCTTTTGCCCGCCGGTAAGCTAAGTCAACCAAAGATATGCCATCCTTCCCTTTCTTTTTTTTTTCACCACCCTGCAACTATTATATATGAGAATTGCATGCAAATATATACACAAGGAATGATAAAAAGAACTGGTAGGCATCTAACATGAATTTAATAAAGTATGGGGCTTTCCTTTTCCCTTGCATGATGTCTAGATTTAAAATAAAGAATTTGGAAAACTTGAAAAAGCAAGCTCAAAGTTAAAGATTAAAGCATCAATCAATACAGAGAAAAACATGGGAAGCAGATAAAAGGGAAGAGTACGTGTTTTGAGCTATAAGATTCAGTTTACCCTAACTTTTCATTCTAAAAAACATCACATTACAGGAATTCTTGTCGATCACAAAAAATAAAATAAAGGATTTTGAATAACAAGACAGAATATCCATACTTCTACTGATTTGTCAATTTTACTTTCATCCTCCAACATCTCTCTAGCTGCTTCTAGTTTTCGACGTTTTTTCCGGGGCAAGTTTTTCTGTTCAACAAACACCAGCAATGTTCAGAGCATCACATAAAAATTAAATGATTTCGAATAAAAAGATGTAGGATGATAAGCACCTCGCGATCTCTCTTCCTCTTTTCCTTCAACTTAAGATCCTCAGCTTGTTGGGCACTCATGACAACATTTGCAGAACCGTTATCTTTTTCCTTAGACTCCTGTAAAAATGTAAGACAGTGTCATTACGAGAACACTATGGCATTATATTAGCTACACTTGAAATTCTGCTAAAGGCAGACTGGAAGCATAAACAGGTTGGCCAAATAATTGGCAGCATTTACATTTGCAACAGAAGACAACTGGGGAAATAGCCCCGTATGAAAATATGACAATTATGTACAATTTACAAAAAGAAAAAAAAAATGAAATTACCTTTGCAGCCTTTGCTACAACCTTTTTCTCCTTTTCTGTCATAAACCAGGTCCTTTTAGGGCGTGAATAAATATCATCCTTATGGGCAATCATATTTTCAGCCTGGATGTGTTATGCAAGTGCATTAGATTACCATAATTGTAAAGTTCAAACATGAGGAAACAATTAATTACACGGATATTAAAATGATACAACCTCTCAACATATGTTAGCAAGTAAGGAAACAAAAATATAAAATAAAGTGTTTTATACTGCATTACTCAAGATGTCAATATTTAAGTATTATAAAACAAAATAAACCAGTACCTTCGTTGCTTCCATTTCAGCTTTCCTCAGTACTCGTTCTGCCCTGCAGAAATTATTAATCTATAACAGCAGCATAAAATAGAATAACTAAAAGAGATCACTTGGAAAACAAAGCAAAAATAAAACCTCTCTTCTTCAAGAACTTCAGCCACTTTATCTTCCATCTCCTCAATTTTTTGAGACCACTTGGCAATTGATTGCTCTGCAACAATACGACTCTTCAACTTCGAACCAACTCTCTTTGCCTATAAATGTAATTGCATTGTATGCAATTTATTAATGGTATTTCAAGCAAGTCAATGCCAACATTTTCTAACATAAATGAAGTTTTAAAAAATGAAACCATAAAGGCCAGATTAATAACAGGATAACTGCCTGGCCAAAAAGTAACAGAATAACTGTGCTTAGCATATCAAACTCATGATGATGAAAACCAAAATTCCTAGCATGCATAAAGCCTATGTAAGTCAAACAAGCCCATTAAATATCAGGAAGATTGGACTCACAATAGCTTTTAATAGAGAACGGTCATTGTCTGTCACAAATGTAACAGCATATCCTTCTCTGCCAGCTCTTGCTGTACGGCCCACTCGGTGAACATAGCTGCATAGGGAAAAATATAGAAGTAAACTCACCATACAGTGATCTTAATGTGACTTAAATAGTAAGGGGTGAAAACTAAATAATAATAAGATAAAGATAATCCATGTCAGTCCCACAGGATTTACTGGCATGTTTACCTTGTAATGTCACGAGGGCAAGCATAATTTATAACTGTTTGAACTCCAATTATATCAAGTCCCTACATATGACAACCATTCAAAGTAAATAGTCAGAATTTATGTATCCAAATGATAGCAAACGCTTCAAGACTTCAGCCTAATAAATTCATGGAATCAAATTCAAATTACACAAAAATAAGAATCATAAATCCATAACCTCACTATCACTTCCCAAAAAAAAATGACACCCTAAAAACAAGATGATAAAAGAAGATGCTATTGCTGGAAAGATGAGATGCAACTAGGATGTGTGGAAGTTTCAACTCACACGTGCAGCCACATCAGTTGCAATCAAAAAATCAACCTGTTGTTTCCTAAAACGCTCCAAGGCCTACATGGTAAGCAAATAACCATGGTGAGATGTAGAGAGCCAAGATGGTAAAAAGGAAGGGAGAAAAATAAAGACTAATAAGAAGGCATTTTAATTCTAAAATTTCATCACCTTAGAGAACAATTAATGTGGAAATTTATCAAGAAACCAGACATGCACTTAAAAAACACAATATATACATTCTACCTACATTCTACCTACATCAAGACGCTGGACTTGAGTAAGATCCCCATGAAGCTCAGCAGCTTGAAGGCCAGCCAACTGAAATAAAATCTTCAACCTATGTGCAGTTTGCTTGGTTCCACTGTTGATTAAATTCAAAATCAATTTTTAAATTACTACAAATCTAAAAGCTCCAGCACAAGTAGCTAACGGAACAAAAAAAAAAAAAAGGCAAGAAGCTTAATTTTCAAGACAAGACACATAAATTGCCAGCAATCATGATATAATCAGCGGCAGGAAAGTAATAACTATAGACAAGAAACATGAATTTCCTCAGAAGATAAAATCATTAAAAAAAAAGACTACTCGCAAAGTAAAGTTTATAAGAGAAATCTAAAACCTGAAGATGATCACTCTGGATGTAAAGGTCTTTGTGCACAGTGAAAGAAGAACAGCTTCCTGATTTACTTCACGCATCCGACGTATCCTAACAACCCTACACAGGGAAATATTAAAGACAACATAGTCAGATAAACACATGAGAGAATTGCCAAGCTAAGTAGATTAAGAAATCAGAAAATTATTACTCTTCAGTCAATGTTGATGGACGTTTTGCAGATGGGTCAGCAGAGAGACGTAATGGTCGGGTCAGAGAAAGCTTGACAAGCTCATCAACCTCTTCTGTCATTGTAGCTGAAAACAGCAGTGTTTGTCTCCTTTTGGGACATTGGCGAACCTGTAAAAAAAATTGTAACTTTTAAAATATAAATAGCATTACAGATTCCAATTAAAAGCAAGTGAAAGGTATCAAAGTAAGCTAGGAATTGAAGTTGTTGCGACAAACTATTTACTGTTGCATAGATAAATACTTACTAAGACCACCTAACCATTTATACTGCATTGGATTGAAGATCATTGAAAATATAAAGAAAAAGTAGATAAACAACTCTTCTTGGCCATGCAGAGAACTAATAACGACAGACAATTGAAACTTGTATGGAAATACAATAGAAAATAGAGGGACATACAAGCTCATGGATTTCAGCACTGAATCCAAGCTCCAGAAGACGATCTGCTTCATCAAGAATTAAGACTGCAAGATCATCCAAATCCACAGACATAGAATTGCGTAAATGGTCTATCATGCGTCCAGGAGTAGCCACAACAATATCAGGCATTGACCTCAAAGCTGCTTCTTGCACCTAGTATAAATATGATATTAGAATAGGAGAAAAAATAACCATGGAAGCAAGTATAATTTAGAAAAAATAAAAAATAAAAAATTGAAAATTATAACTTCCAAATAAAACAGAAGGGTAATAAGGCATTGCAACTTAGTTAAATAAAATAGATGAAAAGCATGAGAGTTGAAAGAAAATTAGAAAACAAATGAAAAGCATAAGGAAAACAAAGAAAAAGGGAGAAAAAAAAAAACCATTAGTTTCAACAGAGATAGATATTTGCTTTAATCCAAGTATAAGCCAGAAAATCAGTGGTCAAACCTTTAATGAAAGTCCACCAACAACCAAGCAACATCTTATATCAGTGAACTGAGCAAGTTTCTCTATCATGCTATGAACCCTGTAATACACAAATGAAAAGGAAAAAAAAAAAATCAAAATTAATTGAACACAAACATGATAAGCGCCCAAGGGTTGGACCTTGTTAGAAAGAAACCAAGCACAATACTTACTGGACTGCCAACTCTCTTGCTGGAGTAAGAATAAGCACTCTTATTGCCGCAACCCGTTTTGGGCGGAACAACAGCCTTTCTAGCGTAGGTAATGCATAGGCAGCTGTCTGCATAAGAGAGGAAAATCCAAAGGCAATCATAAATATTTCAAGAATTCTCACTTCCAAAAAAAAAAAAAAAAATTCCAGCTACTTACCTTCCCAGAACCAGTAATAGCACTACCGCATATATCACGTCCAGTCAAGGCTAATGGTATACAGGCCGCCTACAGGGAGAAGGCTAAGAATTAGCTAAATCAAACTTAGAAGGAATTCAAAATTAGAAAAACAGAAAATGAAACGATAAGCAAAAACGATACCTGGATGGGAGTAGGCTTCGTGTATCCCAAAGCCTCGCAAGCTCGAAGCAAAGGACGAGAAAGATTTAGCTCCATAAACGAATTCGCATGGAACGACGCCCCTTCAGAAGAAGCAAAGAAGGACTTGCTGTCCCCGGCGTTACTCCTGTCATCATCTTCATCTTCCGATCTATAATCCTCCTGTTAAAAACAATATCTCAAATGAAAACTCGAATTCATGGTAACTACGAACGGAACTATGATTAAGATGAAAGAAAGAGCGAATTAAGGAGAGTGATACTTGTTTGTCAGGTTCAGAATCGGAAGTCTCATCGTCCGCAGGAGTGGATCTCTGCTGGAGAACTTTGGAGATTTTGAAGTCGATGGAGGTAGTGCCGCGGCGTGCGTGTTCTTCTGCGACGGATTCGGAATAAGAAGCGAAGTCCCAGGGAGATTGTTTTTGGCGTTTGGATTTTGCTGCTTTATCTTCAACTTCTTCACCACCTTCTTTTTCTGCTTCTTCATCATCGTCGTCTTCTTCTTCTTCAGGTTGTGAGAGCTCGGGCTCCTCATCGCTGGGAGCTTCAAAGACGAAACCTGCGGCCATGGAGTTTTCAGCAGCAAACTTATGTCCGGCGCTTGGGAGGGGGCTAAGGCTTGCCAAAGGGTTTTAGTTGTGTTTTAAGAAGAACAGGACACGGAGAAAAATGATGTTGAGGGCCTCGTAATAGAATTAGAAAGGCGTCAAAGAGGCTTAAAGGTAATTCACGTGACCCAGCAGGCGATGGCTAATTTGGGCCTTCGGACTGCTTTGGACCTTGCCCCAAATTCTGTTTTTGGGTTTTGGCTTTATTTTGTACTTTTTAAGTTTTTAAATTATATTTCTTTTATCCCATAGAATAAAATTTTTAAAAACCAAAAAAGTTAATTAACCTTTTTCTTATATGATATGTGGAGTAATTAAAGGGTATTTTTACCAGTTGATTCAACTCCAAGGATCTCGGCCTAAAATAAACGAGAGACTTTGAATACACACGACTTTTTACATTTTCAAAATTTATTCATAAGACTATGCTTAATAAGAAAGAAACAAGGAAAACGAAAATGCAGAAAAATTGAGAGTTGCAACAAAAGTCATAGCCAAGCAAACGGAAGCAAATATCACTTTCTTTAATAGAGATAAATTGGTCACCGCAGGAACTGCTCAAAATCTAGCAACATATCCATGACTCCATGCAATAAAACGATCACAGGGTATACAATTAAAAGGCCATTATAAAAGGAAAAAGGAGCATCTGCTTTGGACCTTGGCCCAAACTAGAACATCTCTTGCCCATTTCTTTTCTCTCTTTTCCAGTCAATTGACTCAATTGCAAAGAATATACAAGGAAAAGGCAAAACGAAAATAGAATGAGAGAAGAGAACTGAAAAGATTTTGGCTAGGACAGTAATCCATAAGTGCCAATGCCCAGCATCATCTGTGGAGAAAGCAGCTCATCAAATTCCCATAAGGCTTGAATTCGAAAGAATCAATCAACAGACATAGAAGAGCCAAGGCATGGTCTTGATATCCTACAATGGAAGTGGCCTCCTTAGATCTTTGGTCTTAGGACGGATGGTGGGCTAGATTAGACATAAATAGCCAAATGCAAACAAAGGACGGTAATATATAACCAAAAGCAAGCTAAATTCACATTACTTGACTAACTAGAAGAATACAAACTCAACCTAAAAACACTTTAAAAGCTACAAGAGGAATGTAGAAAGAAAAGAAACATCATTAACTTGCAAGAACAACTTTATATTATTATTTACGGAATACTTAGCAATACAATTCAAAATCATTGCAGTGCTTAAGAGTTTAATTTTTCATCCATATAAACGTTATAATACATTTCAAAACTCGATTGACAATGGATATGAGTATTTTAATTTAACAAACTAAGTTAAAGAGCCCTATTCATTCTACAACAACCACATTATCACTAATGGGGAGGACACTAACAAATAACAATCACTAAAAACTAGAATTCACTACATGCTCTTGTTAGATGTGGTCAATAGTCAATACTCAATAGCTGTACAAATTCAAACATTATGGTAAAGGCACATCCCAACTGGGTAAAAGTAAGGGTTTTGACTTCTGATTCTCAGTAGTAATTGGGTGAAAATATAATGACGCAGAGAGCAACTTCCTTTGACCAAAAACAAAACTCAAAGGCAAATCACTTAGCTTTGCCATTGTAAAATGATGATTTCTAAATGGCATGAAAGGGACCGAGGACTGGCCTAAAAGCTAGGGATGAGCAAATGCCAGAATTTCTAACAACCATGCTAACTTTTGTTGAAGGGAAAAAGAAATCATACCAACTTCACAAACCACAAAGGCACAAACATGTAACAATTTCATGTCTATTTAATCTACTCCATGCAATTTCTGAGACTTCACTCCAAATGTTCTAATGTGATACAACATTGGACTCCTGAGTTTAGGCAGACAAGCATCAAATTGAATTCATATTATTTACATTCAGAAGCAAATTGAACTAAATCCTTGTCTAATCCACAACTAAATGAAGTTGATAAACAAGAAGAGAAACATGGCTCAAACAATTTAAAACTACCTCAAGTTCTGAAAGCAAAAGATGAACGTTATTCGCAAACCTACCAATTCGAATCAACTTGAACCCGAGTCACTCACACCTGAAGCAGAAGCAGAAGCAGAAGCAGAAGCTCCATCAACACTGGCCAACCCTCTCTTCTTCCTCTCCTCCTCGTACTCAGCGTCATCAGTAGGTAACTCGAACCTACACACAGGGCACGAATTCCTCGTACCCAACCACTGCACGATACAGTCACCGTGGTAACCATGGCCACAGGGCAACTTCTTCATAAATTCTCCAACACCGACGACATCCTTACATATAGCACACACAACCGCCTCCGCCTCCTTTAAGATCTCCACTGTCGGCAACCCAGAAACCGCTGATTTTGCAGCCGGTGGGGCTCCCCTCCTTCCAATATCACTCTCAGCCAAGTTCTGGAGCAGGTCCTCAAAGCCAGCGGCGTCGACATAGTCCTCTGGATTGCCAATATAGCGGTCGGAATCGGAAAGTTCGAAGCGTAGCTCGATGGAGTTGCCAAGGCCCATCCGGATCTCCGTCCATTGATTTTGCCTAGATCTCCTTCGGGACTGGTTTCGGGCCCGACGCAGGAGCACCTCGCGGGTAATTCGCCTAAGATCTTCCTCACTGTCATCGCCGGTGTTCCTATTCTCTTCATTCTGATCAACAGATCGATCTTCTTCTTCGACGTTGTCGTTGTTTCCCTCTTCGTTTTCTTCATTATCGTTCTCGTTCTCCTCATCGTCGTCCTCATCGTTGTACCACCCGTCAAGCTCAACTCCGAAGAAATCGTCTTCAGTTGGGGGATCCTGAGTCGGCGGCTGAACGCCGTCGTCCTCACCCGCCACCTGCCTTAAAAGCCGCAGAACATATTCGAACTGGGAGGAAAGAGAAGAATCATCTCGATCAGCATCGGAAGGTATCGCTTGGATGGCTTCCACGAATCCATTTTTGCACTCGTTGCAGATTACTTCAGGACTATTCTCTACCGTTTCGACGGCTACGCGTTTGAGGCACTGGTGGCACCAGTGTTCCAGCCTAACGGCGTCCGATTCGTCTGCCGTCGGCGTCAACGAGGGTGAATTGGACATGGCGGCTTGTATTTTTTTAATCAGCCGATGAGCAGCCGGCGAACGGAAGAGGAAGAAAGAGCGAAGAAAGAGAAAGTAGATTGAAAGAAGACTTGTACGCGTGTCAATATGTGGAGATGAGGTGTAGTCATCGTTAAGGTGGACGTTTGCCTAGCTCATGGCAACCGTCCGATTATAATTTTGTTAATTTTGTTAAAACGATCTGGCGGTGGACGTGTATCTACGGGGTATTTTTTCTTTTCTTTTCAAAGAAAAGAAAATTTAAAGCCGTTGGCTACGAACCCAAACTTTGCTCTTTAATTTACACTAATTTTGTCGCGAACGAAAATTGTTCGGAGGAATTATACTCAATCATATTTGCATGTTCCAAATCCCGTAGTTATATTTTCTATTTTGCTTTTTTTTTTTTTTAACAAATTGTCAAAAAAAACGGGTTTGAAACTCCTCCATAAAAAAAAAAAATACATTTCAAACTGATTGAATGTCAATTGACTTGAAATATTAGATGCTTCTATTTTGTTTCTTTAAACTAAAAAATAAAAATAATTTTAAAAATTATACAGTTCACTCAAATTTATGGACCCTCAATTAAGTCGTTCATCCTTGTAGTGATGTGTTTGAATATTAAAGATATCATTTCTCTTTCTCCAACTTAATTTATATATGTAACTAATTTTAATTTGGTAAAAAAAAAAAACAATTTTAAAAATCATTCACGCATTGTTTAAAATAAAAACATTCAACCTTTGAATCTGTTTCATTTGTTTGAAGTTTGTATAATTGTATTCTTTGAACCAACCGCCATTTTAGACCCAAAAAAAAAAAAAACTGAGCTTTTATGTTAAAATTTCATATTTTTAAATATTTAAAAGTTGAGCCTTTGCTTTTAAAAAGAGCAAAAAAGGAAGCTATCAGTGACAAAATTATTCAAAAATCCAGATCAAACGAATGCTTCCATTGCCCAATGGTATGATTGCTTAGTTTAGAAAAATTGTACTTGGTTATAACCCTAGTCTTGATATTTATTTTTTATTTTTTGGCCATAATATTCAAATTTTTGTTTGTGAGTGAAAAACTCAATTTAGTTCTGTAGTTTTTTTTTTCCTGGTTTATGCATACTTAATGTCAATTGATGGTATTGATATGTGAATTTCGTTTGCAATGGTAATTAATCTATGAATGATATAATTGGTTTGAAGAAAAAAGAGGAGAGGACTTAATATCTTAATTTAATTGGTTAAAAATTATTTTTTACTCTATTTTTCTTAAACTAAAAATACTCTAGGCATTTTATTTGGTGGTTATCTAGTTAATTCTAAGGTCTTATCCACAAAAAGATGGTAAGATGTCTTAACATTTATCGTTCTCCCTGTAGACCTATGGAGAAGGCTTCTTCTTTTTTCTTTTTTTTTTTGCTTTTCTCATTTCCAGACAAAAATGGTCCTCAGAGGTTTTGAAGGCCAAATAAAAAGGGACGTTTGTTTCTTTTGGAACGAAAAGGCGTGTGTTTAAAGTTGATTAAGAGTATATTACCTAATCACAATGCTAGTCAAAAAGTATCATTAAGTAGGTTTTCCCATCTTTGTCTGCTGGGATCGGAATTTTCTCACATTCAAAAGAAGATTGCAGCTGAAAATTGCTATAAGATTGTTATTATTATTATTATATTTTTAGCGAACACCATAAGATTGTTATTTTTCTTAGCCAATACCACAAGATTGTTAGGTAGTGAGATTTAATCAGGAAATTATAGGTTCAACATTGAGATGCACCATAATTGTTAAGATTTATTTAAGAGGTTCAACTCATTACAGTCTTACAGGATGTGATTTAGGCTTTGATTACAGTTTTTTTTTTTTTTTTTTCGGTAACATAGGCAACTTTGGGGGGAAGAGGGTGGGGTGCTGTTACAAAAAGCCTTGGACCTTGGTAGGAGTAGAGCCCTCAACCCAAGGAGGCCCAAACTTTACAGCATCGGGAACGAACCGTTGGGCCAGTGCTGTGGGCTCTACAGTTCAATCAAGTATTCAAGTTGGTATCCCTCTAATCCTTATTAGCTAAATTCTCATTATGCAGATAATAATAAATAAAAAAAACTAAAATCTAACCATGAGATTAAGTTCAGGATTCAGAATGCAGACATCTACCAATAGTTAGGCATTTGCTGCTTCACCCATAATAATAAGGAAAAAAAAAAAATCCGTTTAAGCTGGGATTGACTTGGTCAGAGGCAACACTGCAAAGGAAAGTCAATAGGATGCCACTATTGCATTTTTTTTTGAACGGAATAGAATTGGATAAAAAATTCAACTTCTCTAGCCAATCTTTTTCCTCCAATACTTCGTCTTGTTCATTCATGTCCAAAACCAGAAACAGAGTGTATAAGTGTATAACCCAAATAGAGAAGGAATTGTCAAATAAAGTGCAAGAATTTCTGTAAACACATAACGAACGGAGCCATATTTTAGACTGTTCTACTTCCCAGCTCAACCAACATTTATCTAATTATTCATCAATTCTCACAACTTCCCCTGTTTTGTTTGAAATCCACAACACCCTTCAAAGCCCCTCAAAAGAAATCAGAAAATTTTGATTCATAGAATTCCATGCATTCCCCTGCTGTATAGGAGCTGGAGGAAATAACCCAAATTCCAAATGCTCTTTTCCTTTTTCAATTCAAAGCACAACTTTAGACCGAACAAAGTTTGCAACAGCAAAAAGTAGAAAAAAAAAAAAAAAAGAAGAAGAAGGAAAACAATGGAGAATTATTTATACACAAACATATTCCTCACTTGTACGTTATTTTATTGTTTATATACACAGTAGCTTATTCCTCTCAATCAAAAACACCAACACCTCACAGCTCTTAATAACTAAATTAGGCAATTCAGGACTGCAATTCATCTAATTCACAGAGAACCGTAAGGAAGATGTTGAGGGAGCCGGAACCGAACCTGGGAAGCGGGCGACCGGACCGCCACGCCGTGCCAGCAGATACCGCCCTTGCACATCTTGTGGACATGAACGTGATCGCGGGAGACGGCGTAGGTGGCTTTACGTAAGATATCCCACGCCAGGGTTCCAATCATGACGACGGCCACCACGGCGGTAGAAATAATCAGCACAAATCCACCACTGAAGTTCCGCCCACTGACCAGCCCATACGCCTTAATCCCTGCTATCACCGCCACATAGATCGTCGTCAAATTCCCAATCACAGCATCAGATATCGCCATACCCGCTGCTGTAATTAATCGGTTTAATCCCCTCCTCCTTCCACCCTGCGTCCTTCAACGCATTAAAAACTCCTGGGTACTTAAGATAGGGGGAAAATAATAAATTAAGAGAATCACTGGAATTTTGGGGAGAAATAAATTGTTTCGAATGTCGGTCAGGTGGGGTTTTAATCTTTAAATGAGGTTGGAATTAAAAAAATGGAGTTGTCTGGGTTCCCTGGAAAGTTTTGAGCTTATCTTCCATTTGTGCGTTTCTTTGGAAGGATAAAACGGATGGTATCTAGTTTTTGTCGTAAGACTCGTAACCCGGCCGATTTTTCCACATCCAAGGACAAAATGCCACGTCTTTTCTCTTGACTCAAAGATTGGGCCATCATCTAACGTGGCACACCGCAATGGTTTGTTCATTGTTTAATTGTTTTTTCCTCTTTTGACCGGTAAAACAACGTCGTTTTATGAAAGTTACCTTTTATCTTTCCTCCAGGCTTCACCTATAAGTGTATTTCCGTACTTGTATGTAGGATATGCTGGTAAAGAAAGTGTTATCTACGTAAGAATGTTCGGTTTAAAAAAAATAGAAGAGTGGTGAATTTTTTTAATTAATTAAATTATAATATTTAAAAATATTAAACATTAATTAAAATTTATTTTTTATTTTAAAATTAAATATATTATAAATATTTTAATGTTAAAAAGTGTATTTTTATTTAATAATTTTTAAGTTATAATCTAATATTATTCAAATTACAAAATAAAAACGTTACAAATAACCTTCTCTTTTACAATTTTTTCGCGTCTATTGCCCTCTTAGCAGCGGAAACGTGAGTTACTGGTTTTTTCAACTGTAACGGAAAAAATGTAAGAAGTACATTTTTAAAATTACTTTTAAAAAATAATTTTTAAATACATGAAAACAGAGTCTAAAGACTCCAAACATCCTATCAGTAGATTAAAAAATAAAAAAAAAAACGTGGGCTGGTCAGGTCAAGGACGTTGCTTTATTTGCCGATTTGGCATTTAACCATTAAAGTCTATCTCGCATTGATATCTGAGAAAAGAAATGGAAAATATTTCCCAATTTCGACGCAACTTTCAGTTGCGTGAAGTTTCCACCTGATTGTTGATAGTATTTAATTATGGAGTTGGACAATCGTAGCCATGATTGTGATGGAAAACCATAATGGGCCAGCCTTGTGCTGTTAAGAGGTCAAGAAACGTCATTATTACCACTCTACTGGGGAGTAACACGGGATTTATATTACAGGTTACCTTTCAGCTTTAAGCATCTTGTTTAGTGTTTTGCTTTAGCAACATCATAAGTTAAGCCCCTGAACTAATCTTTAAATCGTTATTAAGTTTTTAGATTTTAATTGATACAGTTAAGCCTTTGAACTGTGAGATCAAAGCAATTAAGCCCTTCTTCTTAAGCAATTTATTTTAAAAATTAAAGTCTAGGGGCTTATAGCATACGAAGAAGGGCTTAATTGCTTTGATCCTAGAGTTCAAGGGCTTAACTGCATCATTAAAGTCTAAGGGCTTAATAGTGATTCTGGGGTTAGTTTAGGGGCTTAACTTATGGTTTTGCCTTTTGCTTTTTTCCTTTTTATTTTTGAATGCTGTTCCCTGCCGGAGTTCAGACAAAAATATACACCTATAACAGAAAAAACTTCCTGGTTAGTTTTCTCCCTCTACAATAAATATGGGTGCCGGCTGTATTTCTAAAAAAATTTAAATAAAATATTTTAAAAGATTGTTATTTTAATAAAATTTTATTAAAAAAATTAAAACAACATTTTAAAAAATAAGAATAAAATTATTGTAAATTTTAAAATACCTTTTTTAACTTTTTAAAGGGATAGTTACATTAATTTCTCTCTTTCTCTTTCTCTCTCTATAAATATAAGAATTGTGCAATTTAAGCATTAGACTATAAATATTTTTTATTTAAAAAAAAATTATTATATATATATTTTTTGAACATTTTATCATTAAGTCGGCTCGAATCGTTGCTTTTGAAAAGGGGATATGAACCTTATAAGAATAGTCAAAATCACTTGACCCTGCAACTCAGATTCAAATAAAATTATTATATAATCTAAATTATATTAAAATATCTAATTTAAACTGATATATTAAAAGTTGTGCCATATATTTAATTACCCTTCTTTTATAATCTAAACTTTAAAATAAAGTTATTAAAATGTGTTATCTATGTAACATAAATTGCAAAACAGCTACCTCAATATATAGACATCATACTCTACTTTATTGGATTTCCTGCTCCAGGGCAACAAGTAATATTATTACAGTAATTTAATCAAGTACTAATTGGTAATAACGCTAATGTGAATGTGAGTGGATCCCAAGAGGATCAAGGGTTCTTCAAGGAATAGATCATTCTCGAAGGCATCCAAGGCAACCAGGGCTAGAGATCTAATTGTTGCTTGGTGATTTAGAGGATTTTAATTAGCCAATGTCATGAGATGGTAGTATTTGTCTATGGTACATGAACTATGAAGTATATACTCTTCTTGAAGGTGTAGAATATATATTGGAGTGAGTGTCTCTGTGGCTAAACTTCAAAGCATCTCGATAGGAGGAAGAGCTATTTTCCTGGGGGGAAAAAAAGGTTTGGAGGAAGAGCATGGATGGGGAAACGAGGACATAGAGTGAACTCTAAGGGCCGGCGTGTCAATATTTATAAAACTGATGATATATTGACACTTGCTTGAGAAGATCTTCTACAATGAATTTTGCCATGAAAGGAAATCATAAATATTTTGGCAGGTTTGGACAATTATAGTGGAAAAATATTTATTAGTAAAATTTGTATAAAGACTAAATAAATTATTATATTAAAATTATATCGTTTTAATAAAATTTTATTAAAAAATATTAAAATATCATAATTTTAAAGTAAAATAAGACTATTTTAATTTTTTTCATATTATTTCATCAAAACAATATAATTTTAGATTTTTTTTCACTTAACTTGTTTATAAACTCGATTAATAAACAATAATTTTCTATTATGTATAGATGGGTGTTTACTTTTTGTTAGATCTTGTTCCTCCCATTAAAGTTGGATTACCTTAATTGACTTGTAATATATATAGAGTCATTTGTTTAGGAGGTTTGGAGACAACAAATAGCTATTGAACCCTAATCAACTAAATATAAATATTTGACAAATAATTTTTGTCAATTGTTAAAAATCAATTAACAGTTATTGAGATTCTCAACAGTTGTGCTTTTCAACAACATAGCTAGATAGCTGTTGGATTCAAAAGCATTTGTGATTAATATTTATTTATTTATTGATTTATATGTTCTTAACTTAATCCATCAAAATCTACTTAGTAGATTCTTAGAGCGTTTCAAATTTCTTATAATTCAAAATTTGAACAATTAACAACCATGGTTGTTTCCTCCCTAATCTTGGAAATTATAAAGGTTTCTAACCAGACCCAATTCCCTCACCAGGTGAATGACACACTTGAAACCCTACAATCAGAAAAATACACATATAAACCCTAAATTATTTTCTCAACAAACAAACATAATTAGGATGAGAGACGGAGAAGTGCTCCACCCTCGTCTGAAGCAAGTGAACCCACTTCAGACGGTAAAAGCACCTAATTTCGTCATCAAAGGGCAATGCAAATAAGGCTGATTTGGAAGAAAGCAAGCCAAAAACATATGCAAAACGCAGCCCCAAATGCTAATGGCATACAATTATTTTTCCACTTCCTAGAACTTGGCACCGATTTGATTGCCGCACTAGCCTCCTTGGATGTGAGGGATCTCACACATTTTGAAACGGAGAATAGGAGAAGATGAATCAAAATGGAATTTAGGAGACCGAAAGACTTCATAAAGGAATAAAAAATTATGGTGTTTGAGAAAATGGTATTATTATCATTATTATAACCTCAATGGAATGATTCGATAGTTAAAAAATTGATATTTCAAACTTAAGATTTCAAGTTCGAAACCTCAATTTCGAGTTTTGAATAAGTTAGGAGGGATTTGAAAATAAAAAAGGACTATCTCTTCTTGTATATCTCTTAATCAATATACTAAAATAATAATAATAATATTTATTAAGGTGAATTGTGGTAGTTAAATAATTATATTTTTTATTTATGTTTTCTTTTTTTATATGTATAATTTTTTGTTCAAAATTAAGAAAATATATTATTATTATTATTATTATTATTATAAAGGATGAACATTAAATTTGTTTATTATGATTGTGATTTTAAGTTTTTGATTTTAATTTTTAAAAATTTAAAAACTCTAAAATAAAATTAAGTAATTCTATACATTAATAATTAAATTTAGAGTTTTAGGTATTTTAAAATTTCATACTTAATAAGTTGGCGGTTTTAATTTTTAATTTTAGGTTTTAATTGTTAAAGTTGATTGTTTGAATTTTAAAAATTAAAACTAAAATCTCAAACTACAATATTACTAAAAGAAGTTTGAGTAATTTAACTAATATAAAATATATATTTAATTTAACAATTTACTAAAAACAGTTAATAACTCTATTACCAAACACTAATTACAAATAATAATTATTATTAATTATCAATTATCAACTATTAATTTTTCATTATCATCTACCAATTATTAACTATCATCCATCCATTAAATTTGAAAATCTAAACGCCCTATGACTGTTTACACCGTGAGCTTTACGTTTCAGCATTTAAAATTTTTGCCTAATAAATTCCTTAACATTTGTGCTTGCGTATAGACGAGGCCATGCCCAATGGAGACGGAGAAGAAATTGCACGGGATTTTGTGGGGTCAAATAACATAATATCATATCAATTTGAACAAGGCAAATGTTTTTTTTAATAAGTTTTTTGTTTTTTTTTATATAATTTAATGTGTTATTAAAATAATTAATTTTTTTAATTTACGTGAAATTTATAATATTAAATGTATTCATTCATTTAATAATATATAAAAATTAAAAAATAAAATAAAATAATTGTTCCTGTAACACTACAATTTAAACAATAAGATAAATTAATGGGATAAGCTAATCTAGTTTTGAGTTGGCCCGCTGAAGATGAGAATCTGCACATAAATGGATTTCACGTCAATGTTCTCTACCCACTTAAATCTCTCAAATCTTTGGTTTTTTGAGGAATATGCAACTGTATTTCTTTTCTTTTTCTTTTTCCTGCTGTTCGTGCAACTGCAGTTCTTAGTTATGTTCAATTGCTTGATCCCCTGGAGGGTACTGGGTAGCAATGTCTAGATTGTTTTTTTTAGTTGTTAGTAAAAATTTATCAGCCATTTGGCTTTAATTTAAGGAATAAAAGCGTTTCCATTATATTTATTGCTGTAACCATTATCAAAAATAAGATATTGATTATAAATTATGAATTTATTTGAATCATTAGCCCAAACAATAAAAAAGAAAAAAAGAGAGTTAAATTTTAGAGTTTTATTGAAACAGTAACTTAATACCTTAAATCGCCTCGAAGCCAAAGTATAATCATTAATAAAATTATAAATACTTCTTAGCTAATACCTCACTTATTACTAATATAGTAGTGTCAAATTCCACCCTCCGATCTTCGCCAGAATCAAGAGACACCACACCCTCACGTAGAACATAAAGCTTAGTCAGCCATCCAGAAATCAACCTTCAACATTTTCTGCTAGAACAGTCTTCGAGTCAAAAGTCAAATTGCCCCAAAAATGACGTCTTTGAGTGAGTCATAACAACTATCTCTTTTCGATAACAACTTTAGAAAAAATGGGTTTCAAGTCTGATGATCAGTAGGCGTCTTGGGTAGACTTTCTGCTAAAGTCTTGCACTCGCAGATATCTTCGAAATTTCAAGGAAAATTCATTTGATTTATTTCTTCGGACCAAAATGGACCCTCCGTTTTGCCGTGGGCAAGACTTTGATGATGAATTGAATCAATTGATGAGTACTGCCAGGCCCAAATTTTAGTGGGCCTGATTTTGGACTCGAAGGCCCAAATATCTCTCTCCCCGGAAGTTTTTAGAGTGAAACAGACAAACATCATTAAAAAAAAAAAAAAAAAACCATACTTTCCAGTTAACAATTGAGGATGAATAAGAACCTAAAGTAAGTTTATTGTGACAGATTTAAATTGCATCCTTTTTGTAATTTTAAATGCTTATCTTTTTCTTTTTTTCACAAGAGCAATGATTAGAAATTAAAAATTAAGAGTTAGGTTAATACTTTTCTCTTAATAATGTTCGATTACTGGTTAAGGTGCAATTTCTCAACAACTTTATTAGGCTGCAGTGATCACCGATAGACCACAACAGGAAATACGCTCATCTTAATTATGGCGAGGATG
The DNA here is from genome assembly GCA_020521535.1 of Rubroshorea leprosula. Lineage (NCBI taxonomy): Eukaryota > Viridiplantae > Streptophyta > Magnoliopsida > Malvales > Dipterocarpaceae > Rubroshorea > Rubroshorea leprosula. The sequence continues at coordinate 324,687 of BPVZ01000049.1, forward strand.
TAAAACTGTATTTTCTATATTCTTAGTTACAGATTACAAATTTAATTTTTAATCTTAGAAAAAAAAAAAAAAACTGTATACGTGAGCCCAGTGGGGTACTTACTGGACCTTGAACTCGAACATACTTAGGGGAGCTCTTTCTAAGTAGTCCCAGTATCTCACTAGTTTTAGAAAAAATTTAAATCAATAGTTATGTATTTAATTGAGAAGCTTACAAAAAAAAAAAGTTATGAATTTAATTAAATATATATTTAACTTTTTTATTAAATTTGAGCTCAAATAGCTTGCCAGCTTACGTTGCAGTTCACTTGAGTTTAACTATACTTCTTAATTTGAGAATATTATTCTATAGTTATAGGAATAAGATTTTTAAAATTTTAATATTATAAAAATACATAAAATATATTTAATATTTACTATAATTAATTTTTTTATATTTTTAAAATAAAATTTTTTTAAAAAAATTAAAGCAATCGAGAAATCCAAACAAAGCCCAACTTAAAATCGTGTAACTCTGTTTATTTGTAAGCGTACCTAGCTGATTCATCCGGTTGAGTTTTTATCTCCATAGACTAAAAGCCAATAAAATTTCGCCACGTGTAAAATCCACGTAGCAGTTGGATCATCGGATTGGTCATTGGTAAGTAAACTCTGGGTTTCAAGTCGTCTCGTGGACCGGCCACAAAACTCCCCGCTTATGCACGTCAAGCCAACGCTCTAAAACCAATAAAATACCGCCACGTATGACCAAAAGAACCAACAGCCGTCCGATCTTCCACGTTGGCAGTGATAACCAATCAAAGCAATCCAGACAGTTCATTTCCCATTAGTCACGGAGATCTATAGAGTCTTCCCTTAAACCACCGTTATATAAAAGTCGCGAGAATGGATTACAAATCATTTATCGCAATAACTACAATCACTCCACTGATACCGAGCGAAGCTACTAGAAGCAATGAGGAAGTGGGCGATCCCTTCCGCTTTGATTCTCCTGTGCCTCCTGTGTCTCATCCCGGATCAAGGTACTGCTAAACCGCCGGTTTTCATTTCTATTTTTGTAGTTTCTATTAGCTCCGTCACCTGAATCTGGATCTGGTGGCGTTTTTCAGGAAGGAAGTTACAAGCAAATGCAGAGGAAGGAGCTGTAGACCCTCCGAAGGTGGAGGATAAGATCGGTGCGGTGCCGAATGGTTTGCAGACTGATTCCGATGTCGTTAAAAGGTGCGTAGGTTTCTGCTCAGCAATACTTTACTTTTATGCTTGTAATTTGTGTTTGTTCTGACACCAGTAGGTGTTGATTTTGATTCAGGGAATCAGAGTCGATTTCGAAGAGATCGCTCCGCAGTAATGCGGAGAAGTTTGAGTTCCAGGCTGAGGTTTCTCGGCTCATGGATATTATTATCAACTCTCTGTACAGTAACAAGGATATTTTCCTCAGGGAGCTGATCTCTAATGCTTCTGATGTAAGTTCTGAGTTTTTCTTTTTGAATTTTCTTTTATTCATGTTTGTTCTGGTTCTTTATATTGATTCAGTAGTGTTTTACTTTCAGGCGTTGGACAAGATTAGGTTCCTTTCCCTTACAGACAAAGAAGTTTTGGGTGAAGGTGACGATGCTAAGCTTGAGATCCAGGTTTGTGTTTTATGTAGAATTTTCTATTGCTTAGCATGTAGGCCGCATCACAACAGCATCATGCAGGGAATTTGTGCCATTAATCCTTCTGAGTTACGGAAGAAGGATATTGGCGCCATTAGGATCTATTTTGGTGATTTGAAACATCTGTAGTTTGCTAGTTTTGGTGCATCTATGGCTATGTATGCTGAAGTTTAAATACTATTATATGCAGATTAAGTTGCATAAAGAGAAGAAAATTCTTTCAATTCGAGACAGAGGTATTGGAATGACAAAAGAAGATTTGATAAAGAACTTGGGAACTATAGCAAAATCTGGAACTTCGGGTAAATATGCTGAGTGCCAAAATGTCTTATATAGTTATGAGTTCTTTAATTTGAATAGATTTGAGCAACTCTCAACTTAAATACAATTATTTGATTTTCATGTAGCATTTGTGGAGAAAATGCAAAGTAGTGGAGACCTGAACCTCATTGGGCAGTTCGGTGTTGGTTTCTATTCTGTATATCTTGTAGCAGACTATGTTGAAGTTATTAGCAAACATAATGATGACAAACAGTGGGTATTCTCACATAATTTTATTTGTTTTGGAAATTAAATTGTTTGTTTATTGATGATTTAAAAAATTTATTTAACTTTTAGGTACGTATGGGAATCAAAGGCTGATGGGGCATTTGCAATTTCTGAGGATACATGGAATGAACCACTGGGTCGTGGAACTGAGATTAGGTTGCATCTGAGAGATGAAGCTGGAGAGTACTTGGAGGAGAGCAAATTGAAGGTTAGTGTTCTGTATACTGTGGATGGGTATAGTTGCATTTCTCTACTTAGTTCTTCATTATTGTATTTTAAGTACGTGCTGGTAGTTTTTGTCATGTTTAATGCTGGTGCTGGGATATCTGTACGTATTGACTCCATTGTAAGTGGAGATGTTAATTGTCATAGTTTGCATCTTGCAATTTGTGTAGGTGGCAACATCATGAGTGGCTACTTTTTGATAGTAATTTTATCTACATTGCTCTACTATCTGTTTTACATTTGGCTATGCGTTTATTGCTTGGATTTTCAAATATTGAAAAATCAATAAAATTTGGTCTGATTTTATTTAACATGTACTTTTCACACCACTAATAGGGGTCGGATTCTCATCTTAAAATTTGTCAATATAAATGGATGTTGTTTTGCTTCCTAGTTTACTCTTTTAACGATCTTTTAATTATAATTATGTAATATGCAATGCCATTCTTGTTTGCAGGAGTTGGTGAAGAAGTATTCTGAGTTCATTAACTTCCCTATCTATCTCTGGGAAAGCAAAGAGGTTGATGTTGAAGCTCCTGCAGATGAAGATGAGACAACTGATGAGGAGGATACATGTATGCATGCTTAAAATCAAGCCCATTCTAATGTTTTTCTATACACTTAATTGATGATACCGTTGTCCATTATATGCACTAACAATTTTGTCCTGTTATATGGTCCACTGCCACAAGCAGCTGAAAGCACCTCTTCTGATGAAGGAGAAGAAGATTCCGAGAAAAGTGAAGATGAAGAGACTGAGAAGAAACCAAAAACAAAGAAGGTGAAGGAAACAACATATGAATGGGAGCTTCTGAATGATGTTAAGGCCATATGGTTGCGCAGTCCAAAGGATGTGACAGATGAAGAATACACAAAATTTTATCACTCTTTGGCAAAGGTAATTTGCCATGTATTATAGTATGAAGAAGTTTCTCATTTCTAAAGTTTTTGTGCTTATGTGTGTATTTCTTTCATCATCATCATGCATTTGTTGTTCTAACAGGACTTTGGTGATGAGAAGCCTATGGCATGGAGTCACTTCACTGCTGAAGGTGATGTTGAGTTCAAGGCTATTTTATTTGTGCCTCCCAAGGCTCCACAGGATCTTTATGAGAGTTACTATAACACCAAGAAAGCCAACTTGAAGTTGTATGTTAGAAAAGTTTTCATATCTGATGAATTTGATGAGCTCTTGCCAAAATATCTTAGCTTCTTGAAGGTAATTTTACCAATTTAAGATGCATGAGCTTCTTGTAATAAAATCAGCTTTAATGAGGTATTTGATACATTTTATAGATTCTGAAATTATTGACATGTTGAGCAGGGCCTTGTTGATTCGGACACTCTACCACTGAATGTATCTCGAGAGATGCTTCAACAACATGGCAGTCTGAAAACAATCAAGAAGAAGCTCATCCGAAAGGCCCTTGATATGATCCGTAAAATTGCTGAGGAGGATCCTGATGAGTCCACTGGCAAAGAGAAAGAAGGTTTGTCATAGCTGTTCACTCTGTTTTCTTGTCAAAAGTTCCTTGTATCAGTTGTATGCCTTTTCTTAAGTTTAAAACTTCAATGGCTTCTAACCAAAAAAAAAAAAAAGGGATCTTCAAATGGTTTGTTTGCTAATAATTGGTATTGAATCCTGATTTGGGGTGCAGAAGTTGATAAATCCAGTGACGATGATGAGAAGAACGGCCAATATGCAAAATTCTGGAATGAGTTTGGCAAATCTATTAAACTTGGTATTGTTGAGGATGCAACTAACAGAAATCGCTTGGCAAAACTACTCAGATTTGAGAGGTATTGTCGTATTCTTTGTTTGAGGAAACCTCTTTCTTTGGATGTACTTCCTTGTTTCACTACTGATGACTCGTGGTATGTTGATTCTGTTACAGCACCAAGTCTGATGGCAAATTGACTTCACTTGATCAGTATATCTCAAGAATGAAACCCGGACAAAAAGATATCTTCTACATTACTGGAACCAACAAGGAACAATTGGAGAAGTCTCCATTCCTGGAAAGGCTCAAGAAGAAAAATTACGAGGTGGCGCAGAAACTAAGCATTATATCATATTAAACAATATCTTTCAAAATTATCATTCTTCTTTCTCACTTTGTTTTAGTCCTCTGGTTTATTTATGGTTGTCTGGATCGTGATATTTCCAGGTTATTTTCTTCATGGACCCAGTAGACGAATATCTGATGCAATACCTGATGGATTATGAAGATAAAAAGTTCCAGAATGTCTCCAAGGAGGGTTTGAAATTGGAGAAAGATTCAAAGACTAAAGAACTCAAGGAGACATTCAAGGAACTCACGAAGTGGTGGAAGGGTGCACTTGCCAGTGAGAATGTTGATGATGTGAAGATAAGCAACCGTTTGGACAACACACCTTGTGTGGTTGTTACTTCTAAGTTTGGATGGAGTGCCAATATGGAGAGGATCATGCAATCTCAAACCCTATCTGATTCAAGCAAGCAAGGATACATGCGTGGTAAGAGGGTGCTTGAAATCAACCCAAGACATCCAATTGTCAAGGAGCTCCGGGAGAGAGTTGCCAACGACCCTGAGGTGTGTATCATGAAGTATTTTTCATATAATCTGACTAACAAACATGAAAAGTTAAGTTTCAATGTAATGGGTTATAGACTGCCAGGAGAAGGTTGCTTTCCTATCTTCTGAATATGATACTAGGTTGGTTGGGCACTAGACGGACTATTTTATTAGATTTATCATTTACATTTCGTCTCTTACTAACATTTTGATTGTTGTGTCTTTCAGGACGAGAGTCTGAAGCAAACAGCTCATCTTATTTACCAAACTGCACTCATGGAGAGTGGCTTCATGATGAATGATCCCAAGGACTTTGCCAACCGCATCTACAGCTCAGTCAAATCCAGCCTCAATGTCAATCCCGATGCAGCAGTTGAGGAGGAAGGGGAAGTAGAAGAAGCTGAGGCTGAGACCGAGACAAAGGAAGATGCTGGTGCTCCCAAGGTTGAATCCGAATCCGCAGAGGATGATGCAGATACAGAGCCTTCTGCTGTTAAGGACGAGTTATAGATCTTCTGAAGCATAGGCAACTCTGATATCTCTGCGAATACATTTTTTTTCATGTAATGCATTCCAGTCTCTAGATGAGAGCCCGGAAATCCGCATCTTGCATTTCTACCCCTTTTTTTCCTCTTCTTTTTGGAAACTTTGTTTAAAGTGTTAAACAAAATGTTTAGATCGTAGAGCTGATGTAACCATAGTGTTCAAGATTTGTCCTTAGCATCTAATTAATTGTGGCCCAAATGTTTTAAATGAATGATCCACTTGTTCTCGGCTCTCGAGTGGGCTTGTTTCCTCAAAGGCTGAAACTGTGGTCGAATAAAGGGCCCTCTTTTTTTTTTTTTTTTTTGGGCAATTAAGATTCCTAGTTCTCATACTCATGATACTGTTGTGAGTTCAGTTGAGCTGAAAGCTTAATTGGTACTTCTTATATTTTACAGAAAAATTATATCCATGGGGGAACGAGTATTCTAATATTAAAGACTCACTTCGTTATTAATAATTAAAGTATGAGGAAAGTGAATTGTAATACGATATTTATGACAGAATAGGCACTCGGGTTATTAAAGGACACATGATACTGACTAGTTTTTTTACTTTTAATGGGAGCTGCTCACAGAATAAAAGGAAGACCCACTTCACAAAGAGTGCCTAAAGTAATTGATTTGATTCTCAACAGATTAGGCACTCGGGTGGATCATTGTTTGTTGATGAATGTCTTTGTTTTGCCATTGCTTTAAACTTTCTTTGTAATCAAGTGCCCGATTCCGCTTTTCTCCATTTTCCCTTCCTTTCTTCGCAGCAATCATGAGGAATATAAAAAGTTAAATTTTTTATCCTTCTATTTTTCACTTTGCTTGATGTGCGAGTAACAAAATCTTTGGTTTTCATTTTGCGCCCTTTTTATTTGTACCGTGATTTAAGGGTCAAATTCTCCCTACCTTGCCTTAAAATTGGGACAACTTGAGTCCTTTTTCACCATGCAAAATGCACATTCTATAAAAAGAAGAAAAAAGAAGAAGAAGAAGAAGAAAGCCTAGAGGAAGAGTCACTTTGTTCCTTCGAAATATTAGGCCAATTCAAGAGTGGTCCATTTTGCAAGTTTGCCAACTCTCACCGCTCACAACCCACTTGAAGAGAATCTTAACGGTGGCTTTTCATGCTAAAGCAAGAGCCAAATATTTTTGAGAATCATCCTCTTCTTATCGCAACTCCCAGTTATTAAAAAAAAGTTAAAACTTAAGTTATTCATTTTTTTAATAAAATTTATAATAATTATACTAATTCAATTTACATGTATTAAATTAAATTCATCATATTTTAAAATTTGTGAGTCCTCAAGTAAGGTTTTCTTGGTACTCAGTGTTGGAATTAGACCCAACATTCAATCTAGATCGTGTCCATCATGCTCAGTCGCATATCCACAAAACTCTAATTGGGGAGATATACTCATATGGGCAATGACACGTGGGCTAATGGGATGCACACACGTGTAGACTCATGTCAGTATAGAGGGTTATAAATACCCCCAACTACTTCCATGTAAGGTATTAACTCTACTACACTTCTCTCTCTACAATTACTCTTTGAGAGTATCTCTCTCTAGAATATTGAATATTGCTAACTTAACCGTTGGAATGTTTTTCTCAAGGAAACATCCTCGAAAATTTCAGGTGTTGAAGCAATTGAAGGAGTATAGAGTATTAGATCTCGGAACTGTACAAACACTCAGCTACTTGTCTTCTAAGAGAAAATGGGATTTGATTCCAAGTGTTCCTATAACGACAAAAGATTTTACTAACTCAACTAACAAATTAACGGTCTTGGAAATAAACTTTTCTTTCTATCACGTTGTTACTTTCACGAACTAATGGGGCTCAAAGAATTGAAATGTGAATAATCTAATCCAAAATAAGATCCTCCTTTTGCCCAAAAATAAATAAATAATAATAATAATAGTAATAAGATATTTACTCAAAAGAAATGACATGTGAATGGCATTTTGTCTTGGACAACAACATAATAGCACTACTCGTTAAGGCCAAAATCCCAATCACTAAACTACCAAGCTTGCAATTCCAGCAAAGTTGGTGATATCTCCCCTTTTATTTTTGACAGGGGTACCCACCAAGCCAAGCACCAACCGGTTGCTCGGATTCACAAAAAAGCAACACTTTCTTCAAAATCCCATCTCAATAATCCACTAAATTAGTCAAAAAAGCTCTTCTTTTCCTAATATGTTGCTTTTAGATTACAACTCTTCCCCGAGCTTAATTAATTTTAAAGAATAAAAAAATAATTAAAAATTTTGTTATGATTCCAAAGAATCTAATCTATACAATTTCCCTGGAAAATTGGGCTTTACAATCTGGACCTTAAAAGCTCTCCTCATAAGACAGGACCCGACCCGAATTACCATTTCAGCAAAAATTTGAGATTATGAATAAAATACTGTTAGAAGGATATGGGAAATCAAAGTAGTTAACAATGTGGTATAAAAAACACAACCGGAAAGGGTCTTGGACGACTCTCCGGTGAGGAAATCCGGTAACCATGAAGCGAATCCCCCTGAATCCGTCTCCGATCCCCCAGTGGTTGTTGTATCCGGTGAGGTACTGCTTGCAGACTTTAGACTGTATAAAAATAAAATGAATGTCATATAAGCTTGTGGCACACAAAAGCAGATTTGTGGGGGGGAAAAGTTTTTATAAAAGTAGAACAGATAAACATCCAAAATCTTTTTAGATTCAGCTAAGAATCTCAAAATTTTGAATATTTAATAAATTCTAAAGAATGTAATGTGAAATTTATGATAATATTATGCTTACCTTGTGGATGAAGGGCAGAATGTAATCATGTAATCGGCGCCGGTACATGTAAATGTGCTGGTGGGGTCGTCGAAGGCGTAGCTATAGGATTTGGGACAAGCTGATTTAAAAATTTCAGAGTATCTCGAAGGTTTACAGGTGGCGGGTGAGGCATACGCGCCGCTGCAGCAGTACTCTGGGTTCCCGAAAGCGTTACATGCACTCTTACAGGCGTCGCGGGACCCGACCCTTAATTCGTCCGGGCACTTCCGGTTCAAGTCTGTCGCGCAACCTGTCAACAGGCATGGTCCCGACCCGCCACTTGGCTCGATGATCATGGGCAGGTTGTACCCATCGACTAAACTAACGTCGTAGAAGTCCTGGGTGGTGCCCGACCCGATGGTGAATTCCGCTAGGGTGGTGGGCGGGTTTGCAGGGTTGCCATTGCACTCGAGTTGGTTGGATCTGCAGTCACCGGTGAGACAAGTGAGCTGTCCGGTGGTGGGGTCAGATGTGCAGCCAGTTCTGCCCCAGAATCTTCCCGACCAGTTGGGAGGGGCTTGAAAGGATCTGGAGCCGCCTGGTGGAAGTTCAAACCCGGTACTATCCAACTGGCTATTGCCGAGAGTCCCCGGCCATACTGTGTGGTCGCATTTGTTAATTACTGTAAATGTTACCCCTGCTGCGCCTGGCAGGATGCAACCATTTCATCAATACGCAAAATTTGCTACCAAGTTACGTTAATTGTATTATAGACAATACAACAAGAATTCATACCTTTGAAGATGATGAAAAAAATGAGGCTGATGTAACAGCAAGAAGAAGTGCCTGATGAGGAGATGGAATCCATTGGGAGAAAATGCTTGATGGGTTTTGAAAATTGTAATTGAATCTTTTTCTTACAAAGGAAGATGCTGCATTGGCTGTTGATTCCAAGTGGCGAGGAAGATAGAATAGAATCAGAAGTGGAAATGGAGATAAAAGAAAATTTTGTGTCAGATTGGCTGCAGCCGTCTATATAATGGGTGAGGAAGGTGGGACTTGGAATATAGAATCTATTACCACTCGGGCAATAACAAAGGGGGAAGTCAAGCAATTCACTACACTAGTCAAAGTTCCAAGCAAGCAATGGACCCTCTTTTCTAAAATAAGAGTTTTGCAAAATTTTGGCTTCAAATTTCTAATCCACTTAAATACATGTAATTTTTAAAATTACTTATTAATGCTTTGAAATTTATGAACCACAATATATAACTATTTAATAGTGCAATTCAAATCCTGATATCAATAATAACTTAAATAATTCAAATTAAGAATCAATTAGTGTTTTTCTTTTTTATTGAGATCACTAGCGTTACAGTACTTTTGCCTTTGGTTGATCGGATGATCTCACCATAGAGACAGTTGCTCAAAATTCTGTGGGTTTGCAATGCTAAAATCACCTTTTTTCCCCTCCTTTACCTTTTTATCTCTAGCCTTTTATCAAGCCTCGTGGTGGGCTCTAATTAAGTAGGGTAAGTTCCTCACAATATGAACATAAAAAAACCAACGAACGGCAGCTGAAATCTATCTAGTTTTCATATCAACTGATGATGATATCACGTTTCAAGTTGCGAAAGGAGTAGCTCTAACCACACTAAAGTGTGAGTACAGAAATCATCATATTGATTACTATAATTCTTCAAAATGAAGCAACCCCATCAGTACCTTATTTTGTTTTATACTGACCTAATTTTAGTATTCTATTTACTTTTTATTTTTTAAGAAAAAATAGGAAAATAATATGGACAATTTTTAAATTTACAACTTTACATATTAATTAATAATTGATTTTTTTTTCACCTTATAAAAATTATGTAATATTTAATTCATTTATTTATTTAATAACATGTATAAATTATAAATAAAAGTGAAAAGTAAAGGGTGTTCATAAATCATGATCCAAAAAGGTATTGCTTCTTAGAAGAGGAGTGGCATCTATAATGAATTTTGTCAGCATATATATTTCAACTTCAACTTATACATCCAACAAACCTGTTTGAAGAAAAAAGGGCCAAGAATCGCTTATATTAATGTCTCAGTAAGTGATGTTGCCTTTTTATTTGCATTTTAGCTAACCCTCTACAACTTTCTCTCCACGGAATTAGATTCTTGACAATCTTTGTTGAGATTAAAAAATATAGGCAAAACGCTATTGTTAAGTCCCCAAACTTATTTCAAATTCTCAATTAAGCCCCTATATTTTTATTGAAATAAATAAGTCATTGAATTTGGTAATTTGGGTAAGTTTATCTTTTTTTTTTTTTATAGCAAATTTAATATTTATTTGTGTCTTATTTGTATAGACAAGATTAATACTTACCATGTAAGTAATAACATATTAATACCTTATCTTTGTAAATGAGATACAAAAGGTGTTAAGTTTATTTTAAAGAAAATGGTAAATTTGTTCAGATTGTCAAATTTAAAGGTTTATTTATGTCAATAAAAGTTTAAAAGCTTAATAAAAAATTTGAGGTAACTTTGAGGGCTTAACATAGTGTTTTGCCAAAAATATATTTTCAATTTTCCATTCACAAAAGGTTATATGAATGTGCCATGAAATATAAATCTTGTTCACATTGTAAGGATCTTTCATAAAGCAATTTTTAGTTCCAATTCTTATATAAGTTTGTAGTTTCTTAGTTTGTCATATGCCAAGTGTATTTTTTATAATCATTAATAAATAAAAATATCCCAATATCGTGGGACAAAAATATATTAAAGGATGAAAAGAGAATATTTATCTCTTTTTTTAGTAATTATTAAAATAAATTTTTATACTTTTTTCTTAAATTAATTATCTTTTATATTTTCAAGTTAAATGGAAATTAACCTTCCTGCTTCTGCATCGAATCCATCTTTTCCGCAAGACGGTAACGGAAGTTGAGGGTTATTTTATTTTTAACGTGGATTCTTACTATTTCAGGGTCCAAGCAGAATTAAAAACTGGGCTTAGGCCTTAGAGCTAATACACGAATAATTGGTTTGATGGGGCCTGGGGCCCGAACAAATAAAGCGGAAAAAGTTGGAAACGGACCTTGCCTTTTGGACGGCAAAAGAGATGCTGATGCTAATGGCTGTCCACGTCAACGTGTACGTGCTGCCGTGGAAAACACTTGACCATGTGGACCTACCTTCATCTACGCTGCTTCACTGACAAAAACATTTCTCCTGATATTTTAGAATAATAATAATTTTTTAATTTTTTAAATTAAAAATTAAAAAAAATACTTATATTTACCTATATTATACTTTAAAAAAAAAGACAAAAAAATTTATTGTAATCAGATAATTAATTAAAATTAATATATAATTTTTTAATACATTTGATTATAACTCATACAAGAGGAAATAGTCCTCTTTTATTTTCAAAAATTAATATATAATGATGGAGTTAAAATAGAAAAAAAAAATTTTTTAAATAAAGAAATGATAATTAATTTAGAATAAATTTGAAATAAAAAAATATCTCTTCTTCCTTTTTTTTCTTATAATTTTAAATTTAAATTTTGAAAAATTAAAAACCCCTTTGATTTAAGGAGGATGAAGGAGAGGCGAGCCTGGGGGGAGAGGGGAGGGTAGGGGAAGGGACTTCATTTTGACTAGTTAAATTAAGTCATTATATCAACAAAATAATTTGATTGGTTATGATAATTTTCCTTTCTCTCATGTCAAATTAAGTACACTTTAAATTAAAATGGACCTACATGTAATGAAAAGATAAAGCTAATTAGTCACATATAATAAGTTAAGTGAACTTATATGCATAATTAAGTTGACCCTTATTCTCTCTCTCTATATATTTACACATAAATGTTATTTATTGTATTTACATAAAATTTTAATTATTTATCTTTTTACTTTTAATTGTTAAAATTTATTCACATTTATTAAAAATAATTTTTTTATTTAAAAAGTCATAATAAATCTCAACTATTCATCACTCAACCATTGAAAGTAAATAAATGCATGATTAAGATTTTGTATAAGTTTAGTGTATAAGATTTGTGTATAAGTGGATCTTTACTCATGTATATATATATATCTCAACCATTGAAAGTAAAAAAATGAATGATTGAAATTTATATATATATCTCAACCATTGAAAGTAAAAAAATGAATGATTGAAATTTTGTATAAATATAGTATAAGATTTGTATTCAAATGAATTCTCCCTCTAGGAGAAAAAAAATGGGTGAACTTTACGGAGCATGGTTATGACTACACTAGCATTTGTTAAGCCACCCAAAAATTGTAAATACGTTTTGGTTTGATTGTCATAAATAGTTAATAATTATAGTTGTTAACTGATAATTTATAAAACAAATTATATTTATTACTTAACAGTTTGAAATCAGTTAATATACTAATATTTCTTACCATTTTAACCAATTATAAACTTATAAAATCAGCCCAATTAAATCAATTTACTGTATATATATGTATGTGTGTGTGAACTTAAAAAAAAGTTCGTATGAATGCAACCATGTCCAATTTTACTAGCTAGCTACTTTGTCATTTGTCAAAAGGAAGAAAAGGGCAGCAAAAAGCAACTCCTACTTCTCAATGGTTTGTAATTACAACCAGACTATCCATTAAGAACATGCAATGCAAGGTCAGGTAATCGATGGAGTCATAAAGATTGCATTGTTATCCAATGGTTGGGCAGGGTATGACTAGATCGTACTTGATCACATGTAAAAGTGGAATGTCTATGCTGCAATATGACTAAATTAAGGCCATCAAATTTTTTAATCCGTTGAGAAAATTCTTTCAAAAAAAAGGAAAGAAAAAGAAAAAGAAAAAGGCTTATAGACATGAGACATCCATATATTTAATACTTTTTCCGTTCAAATTTAATTGTTTTTGTGTGCATTTTTAATTCTTGAAATTCAAATTTTATATGAAAATTTATCATATTATATAAATGAAAATGAATTTTTTTTAGAAAATGAATTTTTTTTATCAAATAAAAATATTCAATAAAAATTAAATAAAAAAAATTCAATTGTAGTTTATATAAGTGATTAAATTTATATTTAAAATTCATATTTAAAAATTAAAAAATCAAATTAGAACTACTAAATTTAAATAAAGCGAGTAATTAC
>BPVZ01000049.1:371682-382808 GCA_020521535.1 Rubroshorea leprosula
TATAATAATTAAATAAAATAAAAAAAATGACATTAATAATTAAATGTGTAATAATAACATCACTTAATGTGCACATTAATAATTAAAGGTGTAAACATAGAGACCATAGATGAGGGAAACGCTTTGATATTGAAATGATTTTCTTTTCATTAATTAATGATTATAAATTGTATAATTTATGTTGATTGAATTGTAAATTAATTATTTAGAAAAAAATGGAAATAAAAAAATGGGCTTTTTCGGGCCTGTTGGTTATCTACGGCCCGTACTAATGAACTGGGTAGTGGGCATGATATTTCGGCTTGGGCCGCTCTGCTGAGGTTTCCGCTGAAAACCAAAAACCGTACACGATGAGTACAGAATCTTTCTAAACGATGGGCACTTTTGTCATTTCATTGACAGTTAAATATGATCTGGTCCAATGATATAAATACAAGGGCCAGATTTTATACAAGAGCATTGACGGGTATAAATGGAGTTTAAATTATATTTGATAGTTAATTTAAAAAGTTTTAAGCATAATTTTTTAAATTTGATATTTATTTAAATATTTGAAGATTTGTACTTAATATTTAACTAAAGTTACTAAATAGATACTATATGATTTATTAATATATATTTATATATTTGATTTAAGAAAAAAAATCTAATACAAAATTCCATTATTATATATATGATGTGTTTGACTTAAAATTTATTATTTATATAAATGATTATTATTACATATGTAATTTATTTAGTCTATAGAGCTTATTTAACTTTTAGTTTTATTTTTAAAAATTATTGTTATTATATAGATATTGTTTATAATAGATACATATAAAATTTTAATTATATAAATATATAAATATAAAAAATAAGTCAATTAAATAAGTTAAATAAAGAGATCTACTAAATAATTTTAACTTTGATATTTATTACTTAATTTAATACTCATAAATATATTATTTTTATATTTAATACTTATCAACTCTTTTTATAGTTTAAATGTAATACTTATCTAAATAAATAAAATATTTGTGTACGCTGCTAATTAATAATTGGAGATTCGATTTTCAGATCAGGTGTACATTTCACCCCTCAAATGAGGCGTGCGGCCATCAAGTTACTTTTTGATGGAACTCACGACGATAAAAAAACTCAAAATTTTAACAATTTCACTCAAACACTTAAGGTTTGACGTCAAATCATTAGGTCTAACAAAACCGACTTTAGTTTTTATTTATTTATTTATTTACTTTTTGTGTATTTAGGTTTTTACCAACATACTGTTTGCGGACCAAAAGCAAAATCCAAAAGACTGTTAAAATACGAAGTATAAATTAGTAAAGAGTCGACTGTTTGCTTCAATCATCCATCAGCAACAGCCAAAGCCGGCATAGCTACCACCACTCATGCCTCAAATTTCACCGGAACTTCCTCGGAGATGATTTTTCGCTGATCATCTCGCATCTTTCGAGCTTGCTTTTTCAACAAGGTAAGCTGTTTGTTTCCATTATCTCTTCTTCTCGAAGCCTTCTACAGTGTGATTCAGTTCATTTCCTGATTTCCATATCGCACGAGCAGAATCTGTTTGTTTAAATGTTAACAACAGTTACGATTGCAGATTTGCAGTCAGTTTCTCCGCATTCTTCGTTTCTGCAGTAGCAAGTTTAATGTTTATCTTGGTTTGAGTTCAGTTAATGTTTATTTGCAATGGATTTTTTTGGAGTATTTTTAGAGCCTCAGAATTCAGAATTATATAAAAAATAAGAGCTGATTGAGAATTCAGTTCTTCATGTGCTTGAGATGTTTATCATTGATCCTTTCTTCTCTCGGATTGATTTTGCTCCTGAACTCTGGAAAGATCTGTTTCTTCCATACATGGGCTCAATTGTTGGGTGGTATTCAGAGTCCAGACATAGGCTTATGATGGAAGTTATTCCCGCTTCTTCTTCTGATTTGTCCTTCGCTTTTGATTTTGATCAATTCTTCATTGAGTCTGTGGTTTTCTCCATGAGGCCAGATCAAATGGAGAAACTGTAAAAATTGGAGTAGCTTTATGGAGAATCATTAGATGACAATACGCGGATATTTGCCAAGTACTATAAGGATTGTATGAACTCAGATTCAAGTTCAAGTTTAACCACTAACAGGAAGGTAATTCCAATATTGCCAATTTCGGAACCACCTATGAGTAGTCTACATGAGGTGAGCTTGTCAATTCCTGATTATGTAAAATTTGGTCCTATATTGCCCAAGAGTGGGGAATTTTCTCCAGTTTTCAGATCTAAACGTGGTGAAAGAGAAGACTCCAGGTTAGCTTCAACTCTAGTAAACTTATGACTGTATTTTCTGCAGGCTAAGTTATTAGCCAAATTTGTTGGTCATCTGGTTGACATCTTCTGAGGAAAAGAGTAACTTCGACTTCTTACAATATGTCTACTTTATTGGATATTTACTACAAACAGAACGACCTTAAATTCGGCCATGATAGAGGATCTGGACGAGTCTGCTACATGGTTTCCTCAAGTAAGGCCGAATCCAAATCAGAATAGTTCAAGAAAGGCTGAGTTTGTAAATAGAATTTTCTGAACTTTGCATAGTCTTTATAAACTTGGAATGAATAATCAATCCTCTATCTTTGTTAGTACGTCAGGATGTGCCAGAGGAGAATGAAGATGAGTCTGATTATGAGCCTAATGATGCTTATGCAGATGTTGAAGATAGATTTCAAGAGGTGGTATATGTTAAAGTGGTGAAACAGGACAAAGATAAGGAAATTGGCTCGGCGGTGCAGCCAACAAAAACCAAGATCCGAGGAAATGCTTCTACTAGCTTCTTCCCAATGGATTCTCCCTAGACACTTTCTCCAAATGTTTCATCTCCAAAACCAGACATGACCAATAAAAAAGAACAAACCTCTACGTTGCGTCTTTTATCCACTCCTATCACAGATTCCAGTGTTGTTAATCCCTTGCCTCTCTCCCCACGTATGAGCAATGACTCCAGCATTGGTTCACCTGAATCAGTTAATGACACTATAGTATGTCTGAGATTTAAGATTTATTTCATTTCATTTTTTCTTACGCATCTGAAAATTAAAAGCTGAACTTCTATTGACAGTAGCCTTGCAATTTGTGAGATGCAGAAACTTGGCAGGAAAGTTCGGAGTATGAATTATGATAATTTAAACAACCCAATATTAGGAAATAGGTAGCAAACTAGTAATGATTTCTTTACTGGTTAATATTTATGTTTCAGCAAATTTATAATATTCCAGCTAAACATCAACTAGCATGTCTTGAAGAAAAATCTGCCAGCCAAATTTATGTTCACAACATCCCAAAGGCTTACTGCAATTAATTCTTCTCCGAAACAAATTTGCATATGAAGGTATTTTCTCTCTCAAGCAAGGCAGCAAGAGGATCATTTCCAACGGGATTCGACATCCAACACATTACCATCAACAATGACTTCATATTTACAGCCACAAGAGTTGGGATTATTGAGGTCTGGTTAAAGGAAAGAATCACCAGAGTTGATTCCATCAAAATTCGCAATGGAGGGAATGCAAAGATCATAGCCTTGACATCGGATATGGATGGAGCAATGCTTTACGCTGGAACTTCTGACGGTAAAATCCAGGTTAGAACTTAAACCATGCCTCTAGGAAAATATGGATTAAAAGAATAATCCTTTCCCGCACTGCTCATTGTATTGTTGTTGCAGGCTTGGTCTCTGGACTAAATAACAAGAGATCTGTTGCTATGCACTGTACCAAAAAAAAAAAAAAAACGCAATTCCACTTTTGAAATTATCAAAATACTATTAATAAATATAAATATGATGAGTTTTACTAAAAACGTTGTGGTAAGTTGGTAACTTTAAAATTCGAACTGCATTTTTTTTTATAGTAATTGCAAAGTAGCCAAATTTTCTTCTAGATTACAAATTTTGTGTTATTTTTCTATGATTTTGAAGGGCTGAATTTTTTATTCTTCTATAAATAAATCTATAAATTCTATTTTGTGGTTTTTACAGGTAGATCTGCCCTAAAAAAAAAGGAGCCCAAAAACTCACATTTTCCCAACTTTTTTTATATTCATCTAATATGAATTTTTTTTTTTTTTTGAACATCATCTAATATGAATTGAGATGTCTTCCGAGAAAATATTCATTGTTAAAAGTATAATCCATTGTTTGGACAAAAAAAAGCATTTTATAATCCACCAGCATATTAAAAGTATAGCTTAGCTTAACATGTAAATTTATTAAAATATTCATAACATTTGTGCAGTCCAGCTGTAAAGGTTTTAACTTTTAAGTCCATCTCCACAGTATCCAATCCCATCTCTTATAATCTTCTGTCAGGCCATTAAAAGATGACGCTTAAAAAAATTTAATGAAAATAACAAGGCATCTCAAGAGAAAGAAAGAAATACTTGAACCTAATAAAAGAAGAAGGCACTCAGAATGAAAAGGACTTTTATAAAAACTGTAAAAATTTCAATGATCTATTGATCTCAGGCTTAAAATATATCCTCATTGTGCCAGTTTAACCAAAAATGTTCAACAAATCGATGAAGCACCGTGATTTTGTAAACAGAAAAGAGTAAGTCGATTTTAATTCTTCATCATTATGCTCCAGGCTGATGCTTGTATCAAATCAAAATGGAAGTAAAAATTAAACCCAAAAAAACCAAGAATAACGATGACAATAAAGAAGAAGAAATCATCAGAAACATTGGATCAATACATCAGAGCAGACACCTTGGGTGTCTCAGACGACCGTCGTGAGAATTTATTAATCCAATCTCATCACCTGATTCTGCTTCTCCTCTTCTCTCAGAGAGAAAAAATACGCAAAAAATTAAAAAAAAAAAAAACCTAAAACCAATAGGAACGACGACACCGACCAGGGATCGGAGTTCACAGAGAGATGGCAATTTATAGCGTGATGGGTTCCAGTTCAGTTCTTAGGGTTTTCTATTAATATTTCGTAATGACGAGTTTGCCCTAAGAGGATGTAGTTTTGGGATTTAGTGGTATGGGCCAGGTAGGCTCCGTCTCGGCCCTTTTTGTCCCGACAATTGTAATATAAGTTATTTAAATGGGCTAGGTCCAATCCGAAATTCTATGGGCCTACGGGAGTCCAGTTCAACAGATAGATCCTCCCCAGCCTTCTTCCGCGGCTCCTTCCTCCGCCCAATCTTTTCAACTCCTCCTCCTCCTCCTCTGTTAATCAGTCGACCACTGGCGATTAATCCAAATCCGTCGCCGAAAACTCATCGGAATAAGCAAGAATCGAACCGGAATCTTGACGGTCCCGTCTCTCTCAAGCTAAGGAGCCATGTCCTCCGATTTCCCTCCATACATTTCAACTCAGCTCCATTACCTTCTCAATCACTTCCCCGACAAACTCAAGGTATCTCTTCCTCTAACCCTACGAACCTAGATTTATTGTACTTCCTATAAGCAGATCTAGCTAGTTTTTTGGGCTAGGGTTTTATTCTTAATCCAGTGTTCTTTTACCGTAAAAGAAACTGGAATTTCTAATCTAACCTATTTTGCAGATTGAGAATGTATGGTCAGGGAGCAAGCACTACAGTGTCACTCTCGATCGCTTCACATTGGTCATACCTTATTGTTTAGACACTATCAAATGTTAGTAAGGGTTTGATTGCATGCTTTGGGAGATTTGACTGGTAGTTTATTGCCAGATAGCAAGGTGATTTGAGTTTTTTTTTTTTTGGATTATTTTTACCAGGGGATATTATATACAATTTGGAGTTTCCACTGGCTGCACCAGATGTTATATTTGGACCTGATGATGAGGACTTCCATCGGTTTCTCATGATGCCTGGTGAAGGAGACAGGGATTCAAGGTCGCGGGCAGAGTTTGCAATGTCTGATTGGAACAACAAAGACCCTACAAGGCTACTGGCTCTAATTAAGGAATTGAGGTAAGCATTGAGTTTTACTGGGAATTACTAATTTGCTATAGATGAAGTTTTAAGATGATTGTGGAAGAAAAATAAGGAAATGGGATTCTCTGTTTTATAGGGATCAGTACGCAGCGTACCAGAGGTGGCGAGCTGGAGAAATAGATGATGATAGGTTAAAATTTGAAATAAGCACTATCATGACTCGAGAGGTAATTTGTGGAGATTGAAAATTATTTTTGTGGGGGAAGGAATGAAAACCTTTATTACTACTAGTGACTAGATCAATATGTTTTAGTTCCTACTTCCTAGTTCCTATTCTTACAACTTTGTATCCATGCGAATCATTTGTTTACTACACTGGATGAATAGATTGTTGCCATAACTCCTCATCTCCTGCTTGACTCATCTCTCTGCTGCAGGGAATTGAAATGCAGATTATTTCTGGTGCTGATAAGGTATTCATTAAAGAAGCATACCAGCCTTCTTTTCTTTTCTTTTTTGACATGTTGTTTTATAGTTTATTATTGTAGCTTTTTATGTAATAGTTGTGGTTTTTATGCCTTTGAATTTAGCGTAGACAGAGGAGGTCAAATTTGGGGTACCTTTAATGCATATGAACATAAATAAGTTGGTGTCTGCATGCCCCTGGAGACATCCGCAGAAGATATACCTACAGGTTCAATTTTCTTTTGATTGAGTTCAAGTTCAGTTTTTTCTATTTCTCTTCTTTTTTCTCTTCACTTTTGACCCAACATGTAATGTTTCATAAGTAGAGTTCTTGATGAGTGTAGGTTATATACCCGGTTGCAAGAAAATATGCATCTGCTCCTTCAGCACCTCGATTGAAGTTGATGTCACCTCCCGAGCTGAAAGCTTTATTTTCCATTGATGATGTCAAGCTTCCTTCGTGGTTGGATGGAATGTAAGTTGTGCATGTCATTCTGCCTTTATAGACATCCTTGCAACATCTTGAAAGATATCCAGTAGGACTTATGCTGACACATCATTGTTGTCAAATCATTATTGGTTTTATTGTCTCCTTTGAAGGTGCATGGCTGAATATCTTCCCAACCTAGAGGAATCCCTTGGGAAGCAGGTGAGTGTAAACTCTATGATCATTGGACAATTGAGTTGGATATCATAAATTTGATAATTTTTGTTCCTTAAATCTTTCCTTGTTCTTAAGGTCTTTGAAGCAGTAACACTTATTGACTTTAGAAGGTCCTTTATTGAGGCATTAGCTCCTTTATTTGGAAGACCTTTGGAAGCTGATCCGGTGTGCATTCTTTGTATTCTTGTATAAGTATTTCTTCTAAAGTTTTTGATTAAATAATATTGACTGCTGATGCTCATTGTTTCCCAGGTGTTCTGTAGAAAGGCTACATTTCTTGCAACTTCTGGACCATTTGCTTTCCTGGTAAGATATGTTAATTGTTTTATGTCTCATTTAAAATCAAATTTAGAAGTTTAGTAAATTTCAATTCTTCAAGGACTGATCATCACATATGCATGGGTGAATTTATGTGATCATTTGGAATGTTTCAGACTTTCAGTAATGTGATAGTTTTCTTTTCTTGTGATGTGGTGCTACTAATATTTTATCTACCTACTGATATCAATATTCTTTTTTTTTTTTTTTGTGAGAAATCTTTTATTTATTTGCTGATCGTTATGTTTTGGCAGTCAAATTTCTTTTTGCCATGTGTGATCAAAACATTGAGTTTCTTTTTTACTGTAGGTGTATTTTCTTCTTTCAACACAGTTTCCCAAGCAACAGCCGGTTTTGATGCTTCAAAGTACTCAGGTAATACTTATTTTTCCTTGCATCAATTTTATGGATGTTTTGTGGCTCTGTGCATAAAGTTTGGGGACATTACTACGTCGAAAATGGATATTTAGTCTACTATATCTATACTTGATTTGAATATGTACATTTACATTTCCTTAAACATGTCTTAATATCAATGTGTTTGTTGTTATAATTAATTTTTTGACAATGCTTTTGTTGTATCTAAATATCAACTAGGGTGTTGGTAACATCACTATCCCAAAAGAAAGTATAAGTGCATAACTAGGCTAATTCATTCTAGTTGTTCAAAAACCATTCATTTTCTTTCATCCACTGATATGACTTCCTCCTGTGCAAAATGACTGAATGGATTACCATTGATTGTAGCATTTCCAATCCCAAGGTGTACCGATAAAGTCTGCACTTCTGTCAGATTATCCTTGGAGTCCAAGATGGGAAGTATCACAAATGGCTGAGCGGATATTGTGAGTCATTTCTAGTTCAATAATCGATACTTGATTGATAGTTCATAAGTTCTCCGTTAATTCTTGCATGTTCTTAACAATTCAAACTTCTTTTTTGCAGTGAATTTTTGGTAGATGAGGCTCTGAACTTCAAACGGTATTGCAATGAATCCCAGCTGCAACACTAGAACACCATGATAGGTTGTTTTTGCTTCTGGTTCTCCTTATCTATTCCAGTTCTGCTTAAGTACAAAAGAAAAAAACAAAAAAAATCTAGTTCTGTAAAGTTAATGGAAATCCTACCAGCTTGTTGATATCATGGTGAAAATGTGTCCAAAGGTGGACTCGTGGAGCTGATATTCATGGGTTATGACTGTTGTAGTCTACATGATTTTCCTCTCTATAAATGATTATATTTTATCATCTTCCTGAAGGAATCGCTCATGTAGGCCTTATCTAGAAGCCTGTTGTGGCCCAATAGCTCGAAGCACTAATCTTTAAGTAGCCCAATTTATACGAAAAGTTGAGCGGAATAAAAACGACTGCTGGCCCAGTTATACTCACCGGTTTTTATCTAACCAGTACAATTATTACACGTGGCAATAATCTTTCTGTTTGGTGGGCCTCCACTGTAACTGAACCGTACATTAAAAAAAAAAGGCTAAAAAATAGGGAGGGAACCGAACGGGTATTTCCGCGAAAATGGTGAAAACATCCTCACATGGCGCTTCACCTTCTTAACGTGGGCACCCTTCCCGTCCAGCGTTTAGTTTGTTGTCCGCACTGTCCCGATCTACCTGTCAAGCTCGTGAGTCGTGACAGACAAACCTTCAAAAATATCCCGCTCTCTATTATTACTCTCCCTCTCTCTCTTCCCCCATAAATCCATTCTCCTCTCATTTCTGCAAGAAACCAGACACCCCCCCGATCTTGCCGATTCATCATGAGGGAGATTCTTCACGTACAAGGAGGCCAATGCGGCAACCAAATCGGCTCAAAGTTTTGGGAGGTCATCTGCGATGAGCACGGCGTTGATCCTACCGGAAGGTACCAGGGAGACGGATCCTCCGATCTTCAACTGGAGCGCATCAATGTGTATTACAATGAGGCCTCTGGTGGCAGGTACGTGCCTCGGGCTGTTCTTATGGATCTTGAACCTGGTACCATGGATAGTATCAGATCCGGTCCCTATGGCCAGATCTTCAGGCCCGATAACTTTGTGTTCGGGCAGTCTGGTGCTGGAAACAACTGGGCCAAAGGTCATTACACTGAGGGAGCGGAGCTGATCGACGCTGTTCTTGATGTTGTTCGCAAGGAGGCGGAGAATTGTGATTGCCTGCAAGGTATTTCCTCGCTTCAAATCTAACACTAAATCGTATTTTGGTAGTGGATTTCTACATGGTGAGTTTTGATTGTTCTATAATTTCTTCATTTGAATTTTATTGGACGAGTTTGTAATCCTGAATTAATGCGTAGATTTTGTTTTGCTATTGAATTCCAAAGTTGTTTCTGAAATTAAAACCAAGTTCGATTACCGACGTCCTCCTATGATTTCTTCTGGCATTTAACTTTCTAAAAGGTTCTGCTGGAGTTTCTGGATCATTTCGAAGATTTATGGCTCTTGATGACCATTAATTCTCCTGGTATGGTATATTGTGCTATGAACCTTCGTTTTGAGCTGGTTCTAGTTTAACTTCGAAGTGATGAACAATCGTGTTTACAGAAAATGCTATTATTTCATGAAATAAAAACTCTGAATGATTCGATCTTTTGGTAATTGTAGTTAATTTCTTCTTCTTTGGCTACCAATCATGAATTTGGAATATGATTGGCATTATTCACTGTGGATGTGATGTGCAAGGGCTGGCCTGCATGTTTCCCACTGCCATCCTTTGTGTTTAATCAAATGTTTGTTTCTTCTGTTAGTCGCTAACTTTCGGCAATAAAAATGAGATAAATACTCATTCGTTTTGTCTGGTGTGGCTGTAGGGGAAGTCATGAGTCTATATCTACTTTTCTTATGCAAAATTATATAAGCTGATCTAATTGTACGATTATTATTATAAATGTTATTTTATCATACCATGATTGTGATTTCCATTTTACCCGAAAAAAAAAAAAAAGGAGATTGTGATTTCCATTTTACCCAAGGAAAAAAAAAGATTGTGATTTACACACAGCATGATAATTTGTTCCTACCGACATCATCTTAATGTTTTTTCACTGTGACAACGACTTTAAACTATATCTAAGGAACCTGTTTCAATCTCTAGCGTGGTCATGGGACCCTTGTTTGTATTACCGCTGTCTTTTTGGTTGACTTGTTTTGGTAGCATATTTTAATATATGAATCCCAAGACAAATTAACTATCACTAATATTTCCCTTGTACATAATCATGTAACTACTGTCTATATATGTATTTTATATAAATATAATGTATAAAATTTATATATAAATAAATTAATATTTTTATAATTATATTATATTTCCATTTAAATCAATCAATTCATTTGATCGTGCTCTTTTCAATGTCGAAAACTGGGCGGGGATTTTCGGAAGCGTCAAGAAAGGTATGGTTGACTTCATCTACAGATCCGGACCCGGCCGAGGAATAAGGTCATTGAACAACAAACAAATAAATGAATGAGAAAAACGTTTAATTTATTGACCCATCCAAAATAAACCAAATAGGGATGGAACTAAGTGTGTTTTGGGGGTCATTATCCTCTAAACTTTTCAACTTTTTTTAAAAAGTATTTATTAGTTAAACTTTTAAAAAATTAAAATAGAATTATTTTAAAATTATTTTATTTTAATAATTTTATATTAAAAAACTAAAATAATTTAGATTTTTTTTCTTTTAATTTTTTAAAAGTCATATTAATAAATACTAATATTAGACAGATACAATGAGCTTTTTAATAATTACTCAAAGAAAATTAAG
>BPVZ01000049.1:382908-397048 GCA_020521535.1 Rubroshorea leprosula
AACCGGAATCTTGACGGTCCCGTCTCTCTCAAGCTAAGGAGCCATGTCCTCCGATTTCCCTCCATACATTTCAACTCAGCTCCATTACCTTCTCAATCACTTCCCCGACAAACTCAAGGTATCTCTTCCTCTAACCCTACGAACCTAGATTTATTGTACTTCCTATAAGCAGATCTAGCTAGTTTTTTGGGCTAGGGTTTTATTCTTAATCCAGTGTTCTTTTACCGTAAAAGAAACTGGAATTTCTAATCTAACCTATTTTGCAGATTGAGAATGTATGGTCAGGGAGCAAGCACTACAGTGTCACTCTCGATCGCTTCACATTGGTCATACCTTATTGTTTAGACACTATCAAATGTTAGTAAGGGTTTGATTGCATGCTTTGGGAGATTTGACTGGTAGTTTATTGCCAGATAGCAAGGTGATTTGAGTTTTTTTTTTTTGGATTATTTTTACCAGGGGATATTATATACAATTTGGAGTTTCCACTGGCTGCACCAGATGTCATATTTGGACCTGATGATGAGGACTTCCATCGGTTTCTCATGATGCCTGGTGAAGGAGACAGGGATTCAAGGTCTCGGGCAGAGTTTGCAATGTCTGATTGGAACAACAAAGACCCTACAAGGCTACTGGCTCTAATTAAGGAATTGAGGTAAGCATTGAGTTTTACTGGGAATTACTAATTTGCTATAGATGAAGTTTTAAGATGATTGTGGAAGAAAAATAAGGAAATGGGATTCTCTGTTTTATAGGGATCAGTACGCAGCGTACCAGAGGTGGCGAGCTGGAGAAATAGATGATGATAGGTTAAAATTTGAAATAAGCACTATCATGACTCGAGAGGTAATTTGTGGAGATTGAAAATTATTTTTGTGGGGGAAGGAATGAAAACCTTTATTACTACTAGTGACTAGATCAATATGTTTTAGTTCCTACTTCCTAGTTCCTATTCTTACAACTTTGTATCCATGCGAATCATTTGTTTACTACACTGGATGAATAGATTGTTGCCATAACTCCTCATCTCCTGCTTGACTCATCTCTCTGCTGCAGGGAATTGAAATGCAGATTATTTCTGGTGCTGATAAGGTATTCATTAAAGAAGCATACCAGCCTTCTTTTCTTTTCTTTTTTGACATGTTGTTTTATAGTTTATTATTGTAGCTTTTTATGTAATAGTTGTGGTTTTTATGCCTTTGAATTTAGCGTAGACAGAGGAGGTCAAATTTGGGGTACCTTTAATGCATATGAACATAAATAAGTTGGTGTCTGCATGCCCCTGGAGACATCCGCAGAAGATATACCTACAGGTTCAATTTTCTTTTGATTGAGTTCAAGTTCAGTTTTTTCTATTTCTCTTCTTTTTTCTCTTCACTTTTGACCCAACATGTAATGTTTCATAAGTAGAGTTCTTGATGAGTGTAGGTTATATACCCGGTTGCAAGAAAATATGCATCTGCTCCTTCAGCACCTCGATTGAAGTTGATGTCACCTCCCGAGCTGAAAGCTTTATTTTCCATTGATGATGTCAAGCTTCCTTCGTGGTTGGATGGAATGTAAGTTGTGCATGTCATTCTGCCTTTATAGACATCCTTGCAACATCTTGAAAGATATCCAGTAGGACTTATGCTGACACATCATTGTTGTCAAATCATTATTGGTTTTATTGTCTCCTTTGAAGGTGCATGGCTGAATATCTTCCCAACCTAGAGGAATCCCTTGGGAAGCAGGTGAGTGTAAACTCTATGATCATTGGACAATTGAGTTGGATATCATAAATTTGATAATTTTTGTTCCTTAAATCTTTCCTTGTTCTTAAGGTCTTTGAAGCAGTAACACTTATTGACTTTAGAAGGTCCTTTATTGAGGCATTAGCTCCTTTATTTGGAAGACCTTTGGAAGCTGATCCGGTGTGCATTCTTTGTATTCTTGTATAAGTATTTCTTCTAAAGTTTTTGATTAAATAATATTGACTGCTGATGCTCATTGTTTCCCAGGTGTTCTGTAGAAAGGCTACATTTCTTGCAACTTCTGGACCATTTGCTTTCCTGGTAAGATATGTTAATTGTTTTATGTCTCATTTAAAATCAAATTTAGAAGTTTAGTAAATTTCAATTCTTCAAGGACTGATCATCACATATGCATGGGTGAATTTATGTGATCATTTGGAATGTTTCAGACTTTCAGTAATGTGATAGTTTTCTTTTCTTGTGATGTGGTGCTACTAATATTTTATCTACCTACTGATATCAATATTCTTTTTTTTTTTTTTTGTGAGAAATCTTTTATTTATTTGCTGATCGTTATGTTTTGGCAGTCAAATTTCTTTTTGCCATGTGTGATCAAAACATTGAGTTTCTTTTTTACTGTAGGTGTATTTTCTTCTTTCAACACAGTTTCCCAAGCAACAGCCGGTTTTGATGCTTCAAAGTACTCAGGTAATACTTATTTTTCCTTGCATCAATTTTATGGATGTTTTGTGGCTCTGTGCATAAAGTTTGGGGACATTACTACGTCGAAAATGGATATTTAGTCTACTATATCTATACTTGATTTGAATATGTACATTTACATTTCCTTAAACATGTCTTAATATCAATGTGTTTGTTGTTATAATTAATTTTTTGACAATGCTTTTGTTGTATCTAAATATCAACTAGGGTGTTGGTAACATCACTATCCCAAAAGAAAGTATAAGTGCATAACTAGGCTAATTCATTCTAGTTGTTCAAAAACCATTCATTTTCTTTCATCCACTGATATGACTTCCTCCTGTGCAAAATGACTGAATGGATTACCATTGATTGTAGCATTTCCAATCCCAAGGTGTACCGATAAAGTCTGCACTTCTGTCAGATTATCCTTGGAGTCCAAGATGGGAAGTATCACAAATGGCTGAGCGGATATTGTGAGTCATTTCTAGTTCAATAATCGATACTTGATTGATAGTTCATAAGTTCTCCGTTAATTCTTGCATGTTCTTAACAATTCAAACTTCTTTTTTGCAGTGAATTTTTGGTAGATGAGGCTCTGAACTTCAAACGGTATTGCAATGAATCCCAGCTGCAACACTAGAACACCATGATAGGTTGTTTTTGCTTCTGGTTCTCCTTATCTATTCCAGTTCTGCTTAAGTACAAAAGAAAAAAACAAAAAAAATCTAGTTCTGTAAAGTTAATGGAAATCCTACCAGCTTGTTGATATCATGGTGAAAATGTGTCCAAAGGTGGACTCGTGGAGCTGATATTCATGGGTTATGACTGTTGTAGTCTACATGATTTTCCTCTCTATAAATGATTATATTTTATCATCTTCCTGAAGGAATCGCTCATGTAGGCCTTATCTAGAGGCCTGTTGTGGCCCAATAGCTCGAAGCACTAATCTTTAAGTAGCCCAATTTATACGAAAAGTTGAGCGGAATAAAAACGACTGCTGGCCCAGTTATACTCACCGGTTTTTATCTAACCAGTACAATTATTACACGTGGCAATAATCTTTCTGTTTGGTGGGCCTCCACTGTAACTGAACCGTACATTAAAAAAAAAAGGCTAAAAAATAGGGAGGGAACCGAACGGGTATTTCCGCGAAAATGGTGAAAACATCCTCACATGGCGCTTCACCTTCTTAACGTGGGCACCCTTCCCGTCCAGCGTTTAGTTTGTTGTCCGCACTGTCCCGATCTACCTGTCAAGCTCGTGAGTCGTGACAGACAAACCTTCAAAAATATCCCGCTCTCTATTATTACTCTCCCTCTCTCTCTTCCCCCATAAATCCATTCTCCTCTCATTTCTGCAAGAAACCAGACACCCCCCCGATCTTGCCGATTCATCATGAGGGAGATTCTTCACGTCCAAGGAGGCCAATGCGGCAACCAAATCGGCTCAAAGTTTTGGGAGGTCATCTGCGATGAGCACGGCGTTGATCCTTCCGGAAGGTACCATGGAGACGGATCCTCCGATCTTCAACTGGAGCGCATCAATGTGTATTACAATGAGGCCTCTGGTGGCAGGTACGTGCCTCGGGCTGTTCTTATGGATCTTGAACCTGGTACCATGGATAGTATCAGATCCGGTCCCTATGGCCAGATCTTCAGGCCCGATAACTTCGTGTTCGGGCAGTCTGGTGCTGGAAACAACTGGGCCAAAGGTCATTACACTGAGGGAGCGGAGCTGATCGACGCTGTTCTTGATGTTGTTCGCAAGGAGGCGGAGAATTGTGATTGCCTGCAAGGTATTTCCTCGCTTCAAATCTAACACTAAATCGTATTTTGGTAGTGGATTTCTACATGGTGAGTTTTGATTGTTCTATAATTTCTTCATTTGAATTTTATTGGACGAGTTTGTAATCCTGAATTAATGCGTAGATTTTGTTTTGCTATTGAATTCCAAAGTTGTTTCTGAAATTAAAACCAAGTTCGATTACCGACGTCCTCCTATGATTTCTTCTGGCATTTAACTTTCTAAAAGGTTCTGCTGGAGTTTCTGGATCATTTCGAAGATTTATGGCTCTTGATGACCATTAATTCTCCTGGTATGGTATATTGTGCTATGAACCTTCGTTTTGAGCTGGTTCTAGTTTAACTTCGAAGTGATGAACAATCGTGTTTACAGAAAATGCTATTATTTCATGAAATAAAAACTCTGAATGATTCGATCTTTTGGTAATTGTAGTTAATTTCTTCTTCTTTGGCTACCAATCATGAATTTGGAATATGATTGGCATTATTCACTGTGGATGTGATGTGCAAGGGCTGGCCTGCATGTTTCCCACTGCCATCCTTTGTGTTTAATCAAATGTTTGTTTCTTCTGTTAGTCGCTAACTTTCGGCAATAAAAATGAGATAAATACTCATTCGTTTTGTCTGGTGTGGCTGTAGGGGAAGTCATGAGTCTTTATCTACTTTTCTTATGCAAAATTATATAAGCTGATCTAATTGTACGATTATTATTATAAATGTTATTTTATCATACCATGATTGTGATTTCCATTTTACCCGAAAAAAAAAAAAAAGGAGATTGTGATTTCCATTTTACCCAAGGAAAAAAAAAGATTGTGATTTACACACAGCATGATAATTTGTTCCTACCGACATCATCTTAATGTTTTTTCACTGTGACAACGACTTTAAACTATATCTTAGGAACTTGTTTCAATCTCTAGCGTGGTCATGGGACCCTTGTTTGTATTACCGCTGTCTTTTTGGTTGACTTGTTTTGGTAGCATATTTTAATATGTGAATCCCAAGACAAATTAACTATCACTAATATTTCCCTTGTACATAATCATGTAACTACTGTCTATATATGTATTTTATATAAATATTTCATAAGTATCCCATACTATCCCACAGATTCAGATCTTGTTCTATCCAATATAGTAGAGTGGTACCATTACTAGATATATTAGATAAATTTCATGTCAAGTGGTTTGATCTGGATCTGCATCATGTTGTGGGTGGAAGATGCTTATGAAACAATCGGGCGTATATGACCACATATGTATCATCAATCGAATATATTAACTATAAAATAGTTAGTCCAATGCTGCGCTGCTTTATGTTCTGAAACAAACTCCATGTTGATTCATTGAATATATATTTTTGTTTTGGGGTTGCACTGTAGTCATAAATTGGATCAGGTACAAGATAATCCGATCCATGTAGTGAACTCTCTTGGGTCTAGGTAGGAGTTCCAGAGTAGTATGAATGAGTCCTTTGCTAGAGTCATTCCCAGTTTTTCTATAAACGCTAACTGGTTGATTAATTGGAGAAATACAATCACTCATGTTTCATTTTTACCAGGCTTTCAAGTATGCCACTCACTTGGAGGAGGCACAGGCTCCGGTATGGGAACTCTTCTGATATCAAAGATCAGAGAGGAATACCCAGACAGGATGTTGATGACATTCTCCGTCTTCCCTTCACCAAAGGTTTCTGACACAGTTGTGGAGCCTTATAATGCCACTCTCTCTGTGCACCAATTGGTTGAGAATGCTGACGAGTGTATGGTTCTTGACAATGAAGCACTTTATGACATTTGCTTCCGGACTCTAAAACTCAGTACTCCAAGCTGTGAGTATCAAAATATTCCTAGTGATTAATTGCTAAAGCAATAAATACTAGTGATAAAGCTAACCTCTTGTTCTTCCAATTTGCAGTTGGAGACTTGAATCACTTGATTTCTGCAACCATGAGCGGTGTGACATGCTGCTTGAGGTTCCCTGGTCAGCTGAACTCTGACCTACGAAAGTTGGCTGTGAACCTGATCCCATTTCCCCGTCTTCACTTCTTCATGGTGGGATTTGCCCCCCTGACCTCTCATGGCTCCCAGCAGTACATCTCCCTCACTGTCCCAGAGCTAACTCAGCAGATGTGGGATGCCAAGAATATGATGTGTGCTGCTGATCCTCGTCATGGTCGCTACCTCACAGCCTCTGCTATGTTCCGGGGAAAGATGAGCACCAAGGAGGTGGATGAGCAGATGATCAATGTGCAGAACAAGAATTCATCTTACTTTGTGGAATGGATTCCTAATAATGTGAAGTCCAGCGTTTGTGATATTCCACCAAGGGGTCTGAAGATGGCATCCACTTTTGTGGGTAATTCTACATCAATTCAGGAAATGTTCAGGAGGGTGAGCGAGCAGTTCACGGCTATGTTCCGCCGTAAGGCCTTCTTGCACTGGTATACTGGCGAAGGGATGGATGAGATGGAATTCACAGAGGCAGAAAGCAACATGAATGACCTGGTGGCAGAATACCAGCAATATCAAGACGCGACTGCAGAGGATGAAGCCGAGTTTGAGGAGGGCGTCGAGGAGAGCTATGATTGATCCCTAAGATGATTGTGGGCAATATCACCAAACTGGGATGGATTTGATTGGACCAACTTGACCTCTCCCATCTACTACTTTATGATTTCCATTGCCAGTGTTGTTTCCATTGTTGTGGACTTATTTTTAATGTGTTGTTCAATCATTTACATATCTGCAAAATAATCTTGGTCGCACTCTGTTGCTCTCGAGAATTTAACATGTATTCAAATATTTTCTTACTGGATGGGAGCATGGGTGTTACTAGTAGAATGGATGCGAAAATGGTAAAATGTTTGCAGCATTTTTGGTTCATCATTACCTTGTACTTCTACTCCCGAGCTCCCGAACTTTGTTCATTAAGCTCATGTAAAAAATGATATTAATATTTTACGATCAATGTATGATAAATTTTGATTTAAAATGTTTTTCCCAGCTTAAATCCTTTTTTTTTTTACTTTTTTTAATACTAAATTTTAAATACAAATTAATCTAAAATCAAGTTATATCATTCTTTTTAATTTTTATTTTCTTTTTCTATCAAACACTCTCAATAAATCTTTAACAATAAATCGAATTGTTTTTCTTTGATCCTCAAATTTGTGAATTTGACGCATGATCTTGACATAATAATCCGAATTCAACCTTTATTTTTTGAATAACAATGTAGATAAAAAAGTGTTATAATGCAATTCACACAAAATTAGATAATCAAATTAAACTTCTCTAAATAACCTTTCCCAACAAAATAGCCGGACCCCCAGTTCCATGGGCCCGACCGAATGCAATGCTTGTAGGCCTGGCCATAGGCCATGGACCATGCGTACAGTCCATGCGTAATTTTATGAAATTTGAGATTAATTGTTTTGTATTCCTTCCCATAGAACTAAATTTAATATAACATCCCATGCGCAATTTTACGGCAAAAGCGAATTATGAAAAGATATTTCTCTCAAACAATATCAAATATATCTCGCAGAAAAGTATCCCCTAAAATCCATTTTCATTTATACGTCACAGATAATTACTGCCTATTATTAGCCTATTTAGTGCTCTACCTCCTTCACGGACAAAACAAAAAAAGCAAAATCCGAATAAGCCGGGGAAAAAAATTATCCATTGATGACACGTGGCTTGTAAGAACTAGTTGAATACTTCATCTTGCATATTTGCCATCTCTTTAGTCTTGCCTGAGCAGCTCTGGCTCTGTTTACATCAACCGGCTCGGAATACTCCTCCAACCCAAACTCCTCTTCTGGAGAGACGTTAAGATCTGGGATCCTAGCTGGGCCCACCTTATCTCTCACCCCTTCCAATGAGCAAGTGTGGCCGTGTCGGAACTGAGAATTATTATCACTTGCTTCTGATGTCTGAGCCGTCTCAGCCGTCAGATTGATGATGAACGGCTGCTGGTGAAACAGAAGGGACGGTTGCTGACGGTGGTGATTGGCGGCAGGTTGGGCGTATTTTGTTTCCACATGGGACGCTTCTTTCTCCACGCCAGGGCTTATTAACTGAAAATTAAAAACAGGTAAATAAAATGATTTTTAAAAAAAGAAGAAAAAAGAAGAAGAAGTAATGGCCATGTCCGATATTAAATTATAAAATAGAAATTAATAATAAAAAATAATTTTTAATATTAAGAAATTCTCATTATTTAATAATTTACGTAACTTATATAATTTAATGTAAATTAGCTCTGTACAACATTTTTTAAAAGAAATTAAAAAAATAACCAAACAAAAAAATTGCAGAATTCTCAGAAAAAAAAAAAAAAAAGACCTCTTGTTTTCTCGCTTTCAATGCGAGATTGTATGCTTTGATCTTGTTGTAGTAAATCCTCACATTCTCAACTTCCTGTTTTTATTCACAAATATGTCAGAGAAGGAAATTGAAGGGTTAAAATTGAAAAAAAGGACAAATTAATTAATGACAAAGATCAAAAAAGAGAAGAAAATTATACCCTTTGGAGTAATTCTTTGCGCCGAGTTAAAACGTCTATCAACTGTAATTGTTCCTCTCTGCTCTGTTTGATTGGTTGCCAAGAAAACGAGAACAGAGGAATCAGAAGACGGAAGCAAAGAATTCGCGAGAAAATAAAAGGGAAGAATGGAAGGCGGAACATATATACCCTTTTTAAGGAGACCTTTTTCTTGTGGGGTTCAGGCTTCTCATCGGACTCACTAGGCCAGAACGACAGAGGCGTGGCGGGACTGGAAGCCTCCGCCTTTTTTGTAGGAGGCACCACAAGTAAAGTTCCAGGAACGGACGGCGACGCTGCTTTTGCTGCTGCTGGTTGTGGTGGTGGCGGCGGTGATGACTTCGCAGGAGGAAACGATGGGGTTGGGGCGTCGTCTTTCCCGGGGACGGATCTCTTCTTCTTGACACCCCAGGAGAAGGGAAATCGAGGCCGAGAAGACTCAGATTCAAGGATTATGTGGCTCATCTCCGCCAAGATTTTGGCTACTTCAATTTCATCCGCAGTTGGGAGGTCAGGGCTCTGCTCCATTCTCTCCGTTTTAATCTGTAGAAAGTAGAACTAAGTCTCGTTCTTGTTTCGCTTAAATCTCCATTGAAGATGGCGAATTCTGAGGAGAAGAGAGTAGGCGAAGAGGCATAACTCCATTCAAGAAGAGAAAGAAGTTTGTGAAGACGAAAGACGATGAGGTTAGTGCTTGGAGAAGAGATGTTGAGTTATAAAGGCAGGAACTTGGAACACAAAGGCGCGGGTTTGACACGTGTCAGTAAGAGGGAGATTGAGATTTAGGAAGCCTAGGGTTTAGGGTCTATTTCTCTGCTGTTCAGGAATTAGGAGAGTTGTTGAAGTCCCAAACACGGCAGTCCAAAAATGGTTAAATCCTCAATTCTACAATCCGATTTGGCCTTTAAATTAAAAATTTTTTAATTTGTTCTTTAAACTATTACACAGATTTTTTATTTGGTCCTATTATATATTAATTTACCTTAAATTGGTCACTTTGCACAAAAAAACAATTGACATATCTCGTTATTAATGTGACATATGATTGTTAAGTTACTATTTTTTATATGAAATGATCAACTTGAAACTAAATTAATATACAATAGAAACCAAATCAAGAGTCCATACAATAATTTAAAGACTAAATTCATGTCGCCTGCCAAAAATTTGCCCTATTTTTGATTTTACGTATTTATGATTTTATTCGATTAATTAACAGTTTGAAATCACTCCTGTTACTCTGTTTTTGAATGAAAATTTAAGTATTTTTTTAAATTAAGAACCAAATCAAAGTCTATACAATAATTCAGGAATCAAATTAGAGTTTAAACCAACATAAATCCATTGGTCTTTGACTTGCCTATATATGCCGCAGCGATTTGCAATTCTGGACGGACCAAGGAATTGAGGGCCTGCTTATGAGTTATGACCATATCGTGAAGTTTCAAGGCAAGGCTAGAATGATAAAAGAATATTTAATTTAATTGTTAAAAATAATTATTAATACTAAATGTTGGTTGATGATAGATAAAATAGTTAATATCTATTATTTAGTAATAAATTTTTTTGACGGTTAAGGGGTATTTTTTATTATAATAAAAAAATATAAAAATTGACATTTATTTTAATGTTAGTATTAAATTGATGAATTTAATTAAATAATTAAAAATTAGATATTTTTTTAATATAAATTTATAATGATAATATATGCTTATTATATCATTAACGCAAAACTCATATTAAAATAACTTTTTATGACACGTATTTAAAAAACCTTTTAACAATTCAAAATCAACTTATATAATTGTAAACTAATAAAATTTTTAAAAAAAATTCAATAAATTTATAGTGTTTTGTGTGGCCATAATAAATCTTTACGTGGCCATAAGATGGCCCGAAGTATAGAGAGGAATTCATTGACGTGATAATTGAGGTTCGACTTTTAGTAGTATAATGTATAAAGAAAAATTCATCAAATCAGATTCAATTTTTTTTTTCCCTTTTTTCCCGGTTGATTTAGTTGGAGGATGTTGCCTGAAGTGTAGGTTTTGTAGACTTTTAAGAGTTAGAGTGTCTCAAAGCGCAGCTTGTGTCTATTTCAAAGTTTAATCCTGATTTGGACAATCTTGATTCTCAAGGGGGTCATTCCTTCACCAATTAAGTGCATTTAAACAAATTAAATTTACTATCTACTTATTCTCAAAAATCTAAGAAGGAATTGTTATTTGGAAAAAAAAATTACAGTTTAAACTATATCGAATTATAAAATAATAAACTTTAAATTAAGAGACGACTCTTTGATATTAAACTTTCTTTCTCTATCCAGGGCTTTAATTTTATAATTTGATACAATTTAAATTATAAAACAAGGAATTCATTTGGAAATACAATACTTGTAAACACATTGTTTGCTTATTTGTGTCTTTAATCTCACT
The DNA here is from genome assembly GCA_020521535.1 of Rubroshorea leprosula. Classification (NCBI taxonomy): domain Eukaryota; kingdom Viridiplantae; phylum Streptophyta; class Magnoliopsida; order Malvales; family Dipterocarpaceae; genus Rubroshorea; species Rubroshorea leprosula. The sequence continues at coordinate 394,137 of BPVZ01000049.1, forward strand.
AATCTCACGTGTATTTATAAACTCTTAGTATTTGAGATATTCAAATATGCATTCTCATTATGATTTGAATAATTCCTTAACCACTTAAACCAATTACATGGTAGATCTTCTCTTGTTTCATTTCACTAAGAAAAAATTCCTCATCTAAGGGAATACTAAGAGCTTCCTTTTCAGCTTCACGTTTGTTGAGCTGCTCGGAGGCAGCTTTGGTGACCATTGTTTTCTTTTTATTTGAAGAAACTGGGGAGGATGCAACTGTTTTCTTTGCAGACTTGGTGAGACTTTAACAATAGAAACACATTTTACCGGAGAAATCAACTTTTGATGCTAATTCTTCCTCTGTTTCTTCTCTAGGAGTTTCTTTGTTTCTTCCATGTGGGGAAGACCGGACTCTCTCATCCTGCAATTGACATATTCAATTATTGGGACTGGGGAGATAGAGAGTAAGGACATAATCTTCTTCTTTTTTTTTTTTTTTTGAAAGGCAGAGAGTAAGGACATAATCTGACATTAAACAATGAAAGAAGCAGAGTCATCAAGATTATATTATAGAGTCGACAATAGAATTGTACCAAATTATGTCAGCAGCTCAGTGAGGTCTCAAAATATCTGAATGTCACAGATTCCTAGTTTTTTGGATGGTCTAAACAAGTTTTTATATCATGGGTTGTGCATGATCTCTGAAGACGTTTGTTTCTGATGCGGTTCTAAAACAGTATGGTTATCTATCATCATATGTTCACAAACCACACCATGGAATACATGTATTCAATAAGCCAAGAAAATTACAATGATGTTTTCTTCCAAGGTAAGAAATTTACAACTATATACAAAATATACTGCAAGAAATGCATCAATTGCCAACACTACAGGCATAAACAACATTTTTTCTCTTTTTTTTTTGGAAGGGAGCGGGTGGAGGGTAGAAACTGGGCCTAAGGCGCATTACATGGCAGGAGTTCTTCTAAAAACATAATTTGAGAGCTTCTTTAAGGCCTATCTTGGCGAGACTATCAGCAGCAAAATTTCTGTGTGTGTGGGTGTGTTGCAATCTCCAGTTTTTTTACCTTTTCAAGAGATTTTGAGGATAAGATTACCACAGAGGTGTGCTTGAGAACCTCTTCATTTTGGATCATATTAATGATCACCATTGAATTAGATTATACCACATAATACGACAGAATGAATGGTTGAGGATCATCTTAAGCGGGATGTCTTCAATTTGGGAACTTTAAATGTAGATGTAAAAAAGCTTGGAGTTTCTGAAATGGGAATAACTTCATGCACTTTTCTCTTCAAACCTTGGCTTCCCTGATCAACAGAAAAAGTGATTCGGATTCAGATACTGCAAACCTTTGCATTCTAGTTATTTCAAGCAAGACAAGTGGGACACTCATAGATTAAAATGTTACACGCAACATTGAATAGTGAGTCAAATTATTAGTTTGTTTGTGGTACTAAGAGTAGGATGGAACCAAACTCAATTTTCAATACAATTGCTGAGACAGATTCTAAGCTGCCAGCTAAATTTTACAAAGACTCAACTACAAACAGTCAAAGTGTCATAGCAAAACACTCCCGTATGCATTAACAAAATGGATTGATACTTTTATATTGTAATTTAAGGTGTAGAAATAGAAGATAATGACAACAGCATGTTTAACCAACAGATTTAACAACAATGTGATATCACAGTAATCAACAGTTGCATCATATTAATTCAAAGGTACCTTATTAGTGTCTTTCAGAGAATCGTGGACTTGATCAGCAGAGGATATTTTCTTCACAGTATTTCTTTGGTCCCTGCTTCCTTCTGCTTTGCAAGGTCTTAACACAGGCGTGACAGAATCAGTTTTAAACTTTAATCTGTTTAGATCAGCCTCCTTCTGAGACACTTCAGCCTTTAATCTCTCAATTATTTGATCCTTTTCACTATTAGAGGACTTCAACTCCTCCATACCAGAAATAAGTGCCTCAATTTTCTTGCTTGCTTCCTCCAGTTCAACATTCTTGCAATGTAATTTATTGGTAAGCTCACTTTCCAGAAGGTTATACTGATTCCATGCAAACTTGTTCTCAGACAAAAGTGCAGAAATCTGAGAACTTTTTTCTGAAGCAGAAATTGGACTTTCAAGCTCTAGTCTTCTTACTTCGCCTTTGAAATTCCTTGAACTACCAGATATTGAACTGCTATCTTTGCCCCCAGCTAATCGTTTGCTAGTTTTTGTGGGGTTCCTTTGAGAAACATCCTGCATAGAATAGAAAGCTTAAAACAATGATCTTTACAAAAGAAACTACCGCTTGAAATAGGTATAAGATCCACGCAACATACTTTTGAATTGTCAGTGAGGAAGTCAAGCCAGACTCTAAAATCACTCAACAAATCTTCGGCTTCCTCTGCAATTAGGCAATTAAGAGATTAATTCACCGCATCATTTCTAAATTATAAAAAGCAAGAATTTGAAAACAACACACACCCCCAAAACAAAACTAATGTCAAAAACTCAGCTCAACTAAGAGTAAAAGTAATTACCACAGAACCTCAAAAAATTGATTACAAGCCATTATTGTGAACACCCTAACAACAAGACATGCATACCTAATCTCAATTTAGAAATAGAAGTCTCTTTCTGCTTCATACCCACCATGAAATCTCCTTTTGCCTCCTCAAGCAAGGACTCCATCTGTTTGCCTTCCAACTTATGCTTCAGCTACGTAAGTAATCAAAAACAAAAAGAAACCATCAATCCTCCAATTTAAAATTAAAAACTGAAAAGCTAACAAAACCCTAGAAACCTAATTTCAACCCCCCCCCCCTCCCCTCAAAGATTGGAGCTTTACCTTAAAGATGTGATCTTCATAGAGACCAATATCAAATTTCCACCGTTCCATTTGGATTCGTAGGCGATCCT
>BPVZ01000049.1:411869-424404 GCA_020521535.1 Rubroshorea leprosula
TAAAAAATTATTTTTGATATTAAAATATTTATTTTTTATTTAATAATTTATATTTTACCATATGACACGATTTAAAATACAAAACAGTTTTTTTTCTTTTTTGTAAAATTCTTTTCTTTTCTGATTAAGAAAGCAAACCACACTCCAAAATCCAAATTAATAAACCCATCGAACGGCCAAAACTGGCCTGGGGTGACACCGATACATCTTAACCGTCGATTCTATTAGGTTGTGTACGGGAGTCAATCCTACGTGGCATACACGTCGGACAATTCGGTCCAATGCATCGGTGGAGATCGGACGGCGGTGGATGGGTGGGGAAGAACAGACACCGTCGATTCAGGGGTGACGTGAGACGGGATTCGTGTATAAATGTGAGGAGAGAGAAAGGATAAAGAAGAGGGACCGTTTTTGTTTGGAGTATTTAAAAGCATATAAACCAGAGAGGAGGCTTCGGATTTTTCGTCTTTTGGGAGTTTGTGAGGGAAAAGAGAAAAGGAAGAAGAGACTGAGCTTCATACTCTGAATCAATCTGTCACCGTAGCAGAGGATTCCCATGGAGAATTTCGAAGGTTGTTTCCTAAAATTTCTTATTGATTTCCTGTTTCGCTTCATTTCCACATTTTCAGATGATTTCCCGTTGCTCTCTGCTTCTTTTCTAGCTGTTAATGGCGGTTTCCGGTCACTAAACGAGAGATTTCGAATTCGGAGTTGGTTTTCCTTTTTGTTCAGATTCATTTTGATTGAGTTTTTTCTGCCTACATTTTGAGTTTTTTTTTTTTTAAAAAAATTCATTATGTGTTTGGATTGGTTGAAAGGAAAATTCGCCGAATTGATGACTTTCTCACTAACTCCAGTTTTTAATGAGTAAGATCTAGCATGATTTTCCAGGAAAATTTTCAGAGCTTTTCCTCGCTGTACTTTTAGTATGTTTTAGTGTGTGTGTTTGGCTTGCATTTCTCTTTTCTTTTTTCTTTTTTGCTTTATTTCACGAAGAACCTGATTCTCTGAACACGAGGAATGAATTACTTTTGTCCTTTCTTTTATCAATCTCTCACTTTGCTTGCCTTTTGTCTCTCCTCTCCTCTCGCCTTCCCTCTTTCTCTCTACGCCATATGTGTGTGTGTGTTTTCTTTTTCCTTCGGAGATCCGTTTGCGTTCTTTCTCACTCAAACTCAGAGAGAAGCAGAGAGGTATCTGGTAACCAAATTTAATTTTCTTTTTCGCTGAATACACCAAAACCTAAAGAACTCATTGTTTCCTCTTCAAATTAAACTTCTATTTTACTAATTTTTACTAGTTTTTACAAATTTCCCTTTTTAGATTGGACAAGTGCTTCTCTGACTCTGTTTCTTTTCCTTTTTTCTTAATGGAACTTGGACAAACTCTCAGACTGGAAAGAGAAAGAGCAAAGAAAAATCTAGTTTTAGCATTTTTAGGCGTTTAATGAGAGGTAAATTTGGATCCATTTTTTTAAACCACCGAAGCTGTTATCAAGAGTGCTGGATGTTATTAGTCTTATAATGGACAAGAGAGAAGACACAAGGCGTGGAGCTAGTCGGTTCTCGCAACAGATTAATAAGCAATCTGGACAGAGGCTCCTCTCCGGTGAATTTACTCATAACTCCATTCTTGCTCTTGTCCTTTTCCATACATTCCTTTTTTTTTTTTTTCTTCTTAAATTGCTAATATAAGAGTGAACGGATAATGCCAGCCTCTTGTTCATCTTATTTCTTGTTTTGTTGGCTTGCCTGTTTGTGTTTGCATGTTTCGATTCGCAGGATTCGATGGTGTTGCTGGGAACTTTGTATCTTTGGAGAAATCGAAGAAAGAGAAAGTTAGAAAACGGGGTGCTGTCAATGGTAGAGGAAGTCTGAACAAGGAAGAGTCTGAAATGGGTTGTTCTGATTTGTCTGATAGAGAAAACGAATGTCCCTCGCAATCGCATTCCATCGTCAGGAATGGTGCCAGCAAGAGATTCAAGATCCCCAAAAAGGTGTATATTTTCAATCTTCAGACTCAGAAGAAACTGTGTTTTTTGGAGTTAATTTTCCTTGAATTGTGTGTTAAACTTCCTTCCTGATAACTTTTTGTTTATTTACAATTTTCTACAGTTTTTTGATGACCGTAATGTCGTGAATCATGCCTCTGTTCCGCGGAAGCTGCGTTCGGGTGAGTCATGTGTGTTTCGTGAATTGGAGATGGAAATTTTTTTTTATTATTAACGGAAAAATGATTATTTTCTGATTTAATTTTTATTTTTTAAAAAAAGAGCGAATTTACATTTTCGTTTTTCATTTTTAGTTTTGAGTTTAATTAATCAGTTGTTGGCCGGTCGTTTTAAAATTAAGTTGCATTTGATGGTTATGTTGCTGGGAAGTTCCCTGTTTGTTTTTGTTTTGAAACTTTGGATTGGAACCGAAGCAAAACAACTTTTTACTTTTTCTTTCTTTATATGAACGAAAGATTATGTTTTTCCGTTTTTCCTCTTTTTAATTTAACTTTATTTATTACGGTGATGCTGTGACTTTTATGGGGTGTATTCTTTCTTTCAAAATAATAATATACTGTATTTAGAACTTGACCTCTTTGTTCTGAAGTTTACTTTTTACAATGGAGATACTAAAGCTTTTTGTAAATCGCAAAGGGTTTTTTTTTTTTTTTTTTAATTTACAGTGAAAAGAAAAATTTAAGGTCCAAGGCAAAGGGCATCTCCATTGGCAAGCAGTTTGGCCTTGAATTGGGGATTGGTGTTAAGTCAATTTTGGTTGAATGAGATGTAAGGTTTGATAGAGGTTAATTTTTGGATATTTGGATTTGTCAATTACAGCCATGAAGAAGCGCAATATCAAATCTGTGTCCCCACCTCTGCCAGATTCAAAGAGACTGAACAATGTACCAGGAGGCGAAAAGGATGTTGTAAATAAGCGTAAACTGAATTTGGTTAGTCAGTCACTTCCATCTGTTAAGTTTAGTTATTGTTCTCTTAAAGTTGGAATATTAGTTTATGAAATTGGAATTTTTTTTGTAGAAAAAAAGTGATTTGGAATGGTCCAGGAAGCTGTCCGTTTCAGGGCCAATTACAAAAGATGAGGAAGAGGTTGTAGAGACCCTGTATGCTTTGGCAGGAATGTTCCCTGACAATGACACCGTTGATAAGAATAAATTAGATGGTGAATCGTTAGAAGGAAAACCTTCAGCTCCACAAGAGATGGTGGAAAGTGCTCCTAATGCAATTGAAGGTCTTCATCTGCATCTTACAATTTGAAATAACATTTTTGTTTTATCGTTCTGTTGTGGTTTGTTAAGTTGTATGTATTTATTATATTCTGCAGTTGAAAAAGATGCGAGTTCAGTGTGTCCCCCAGAAGCTGCTAAGGCAGTCCCTTCAGCTAATTTGGAAATTTCACCCAATGAAGCTGCTAAAATCAACTCTTTTAATGGAAGCAGTACTGAAGAGCAGCTTGATTTGCCTGACAACAAAAGGTTCCATATGGAACCTGATAGCTCCATCCCCCAAGTTAGTCTTAACACATCAATTTCTTTGCTGGCTAAGACTGAAAGTAGTGATAAAAAGCCACCAAGCATCCTAGGCAACTTTCATAGTTGGCTTGAACCAAGCTTGGAAACTGGGTGAGTAATTCAATTTCTATTCTCTTTTGTTTTCTAGCTTACTTTTTCGTCCTTTTTAATGTTTCCAATCCTTTGGCAGATTAAAACCACCCAAGCAACAACTGACCATACCTACTGAGAGAAAACAGGAGGTTGCAGTTGGGGTAAGCTTGATTTCTGAGTTAAAAGTAAGTCATTTTTGTTGATAGAGCTCCAAGTAATGCAAAAGCTTTGGGTCACTTTTAGGCTACGTCCATTGAAGTCCAGCTAGCACAAGAACATGTGATCAAGGAGACTAGAAAAAATGGTATGCTTTTCACTTGTTTAGGTGTCAGGGGCTTCTATTTCCACACTGGCTGCATGTAATTTGCCACTGCATATTAATTCCCTAATTTCCCTTGCATGGTGTATTCTCTTGTCCTCCACAGTGCCTCTTGGTGGTGGGAATCATGGTCCTTCAAAGTAATTCCTTTTCCTCTAGAACTTTTACTACCTGCTCTAACCATCTTTGTGGCCATTACTAATGTATTTATCTATTTCAGGTCTTCTGGTGCTAAAATTCCAGCGTGGCTGGATGCTGCCATTTGTCCCTCTAGGGCTAGTTCATCCAAAAATGCTACTTCGGCCGGAAAGGTATCTAGGACTTTTATGGTCAACTCTTGTTATGCTATAGTATGATTGCAGTTGCGACTTTCCAATATCTGCTATCAGTTTCCCCTGCAATATGCTTTTGTGCCCCTTTTGACTACATGATTCTATATGGTGGATGTCATGTACAGGTCTCTGAAGTCACCACATATAGAAACCCAATGAAGAGATGTGTTGCTCATGTTTATATTTGCCGTCTGATTCAGAGTTTACAGATGCCAGAGAGCAAAGACACCGTGCCTTTGGAGCATATTGACTTGAAACATCATGAAGGATTAAAGCATGCTGTTGTTATGCCACATAATGATTTCAATGGAGTTAGAAACGGTATAAATGGCACTCTATCTATCATTCTCACTAGCAATAGAAATCCAAATGAAGCTGGAAGTTGTAGTCAACCTCAGCACAAAAGGCTACGTCAGGATGAGCCACAGGATAATCAAGCATCAGGGATGCACACTTCACATAAGCAGGTAAGCTCAAGTTTTGTGATTACATGGGTCCTTTTTCTAATTTTCTGATCACTCTCTGGTTCCTGGCAGACTTATGATTTCTTGTCTCTGTCGGCTGGCGGAGGTGGCGAAGAAATTAAGAATAGTTCTAATAAAGGTGCAAACGCATTTGAAACATTGTCTCACCACCAATTTTCTTACCTTCATTCGCTTCCTCAACATCAGTCACTTCTGTGTTTCCCATTGCCCCAAGCTCGTTCTACCTCCTCTGCTTATTCAGATCAGTTTTCGATGGCTGCAGCATCAGCACAGCAGCAGGTTTGTAGCTTTTGACAATTTTCTCTAGCATGCTTGATTACACTTGTCAGTAGATTTACTTAAGAATCTTAACAATGAATAGCATTACAATCTCACTGAGGTTCTTTTGCCATTCCTCAACTATCTTCTTCTTCTTCTTCTTCTCTCTCTCTCTCTCTCTCTTTAATGACAGAACCTAATGTTCTGATTAATGTAGGGCCATCTACAGCTTCCTCCTTATCTTACGAGCCCCTTCTATGGCCCTTCTTATACAAGTCATCAAGGCTTGGCAAAACAACAGCCACAACAACTGCAGCAACGGCTTTTGGCAGCCCAATTTGCGGCTCAAATTCCAAGATGGAAATATGGGAAGCATGAGTCAGCTGCTCTGATACCCGGTGTTCATGCCATAATTCCTCCTTCCCCTTCATCATTGGATGCGCTGGGACCCAAGTACAGAACACTCCCTCAACATCAGCAGCCGTTAATGCCTATCCCTTCACCACTGCCCCACGCCAAGTTGAAAAGGCAAGACCACCATGTTCCTATTGTTTATGAAGAAACTGCCGCTGGATTTCGTGCAGCTGGTGCACTACCAATGGAGTTACTCTGCAATGAGCGCCTTTGAAGTTGGAAATGGTCCTACAATCAGTCAATTATGAGCTGCAGTTGCAATACACTTGCAATGCAAGGTAAAATTATTATTTTATTCTTTCATTCACGCTTGAGAATGCGGTCATCCGAGATATGGATTTAATCGACCACTCCATGTCCTTGGCAGAATGATAAGGCCTAGCCTAGCTGGTAATCAAGGTGCTAGAAGGAAAATCACTAGAACTTAGAAAAAGGGTTGATTTAATGAAAACTCTTTTCTAGTGACCATTTTCAGTTTTTCACCCACTTTATGGTGAAAGCTGCAAAAAGAAAGGTCCACTTTGTATTTACTTTGAGGAATTTTGATCCTCGCCTGTGTACGTCATCTACCCGAATTTATTCCGATATTAAATATTTTATTGACATCAGTGATCCTGCTTTTTCCAACCTGGGATCATGAAAATGCTCTTCTTAAGCTTTATATGGGAGGATCATTAGCAATGATAGGCTATCAATTCCTATCTATATATATATTCCCCCCAGAATAAACCATATTCGAGTATTGGAATTTGAGAAAATAAAGCTTGTTTTTCTTAAATCAAGGTGTTGGCCAAAAAAAAAGAAAAAAATCTCAAATCATGGCTGTCTTCTTGAGTGGCATGGTTAAAGATGAATTTTATTTACTTGGCTGAGAATTTTCTTTTTCTTCAAGAAATTGAAATAAACATATATTTGAAGTACCATAAGAACGATGAAAACATCGACAACCAATATTCCTCAAACAAAATATAATTGCATTACAAAATAATCACAAACAAGTTTCATGTATATTCTCTACCTAAACGGCAAATTCTGCCCATGACCTCCATTGAACGTTTCACAAACTGAAAAGAGTTTAAAGAGTGCTTCGGGTATTGAGTATTTTGATTTCTGACAAGAAAAGAATTGGCTGCGCAAAACAGACAAACACAATATGACAGTACAGCTAGGCAATAAGTGGCATGAAAATTTTACTCAGATGGCATTGGCATTTAATTATATAATCATCTTCATTCTAGCTTCTCCAGCTCCCCCATTCTCTCTATGATAGCCTGCAAGGTGCATCAAAGACAAGTTCTTTTATCAGTTTACAAGTTGCCTTTAAAAGTAAGCCAACTAGGGGATCAAATGTAGCAGCAAAACTACAAAAAGCATGCAAAAAATGGAGCAACTATGGCATCAGAGATCTGTTCATGATAAAGATGAGGAAGCAAAAAGAGAAGCTATAACTTATAACAATAAGAAAAAAGGTAGACGAGGTGACAACAAATTTACCATCATCAGAAACGTGTAAGCTCAGTTCCTAAAAGAATGAATAATTAAAAAGACCATTAAAAGTCTATAGAAAATTGCTTACCTTCTTGCTTGTTTCTTGAAGCTCTCCAGCAAGAATAAATTCGTCAAGTATCAGATAAACCTTCAAGAGTTTAAGAAAAGGACCATAAATAATTTTGGAGAGAAACACTACAAACAACGGAGCTAATGCAAATGGCAATTCATTTAAATTCACAGCAAGATCACTCTTTCTCAATAATCATAATGGCCATTGATGTTCTGACAATGTGGACATACAAAGGTTAACTTAATCAGCAGGGGATAAAGATCCCAATTCCCAAAGCATAATTTGAAAATGCTGCAATACAAGTGTTAATATCAGAATCTGTATACAAAACCAGTGGCAAGGTAAAAATCATTAAACCCTTGAACTGGCAGCTAACATTCATGGGTAGGATTATTACAATTATTCCCACAATGAAGATATAGATTTGAAAGATAACAACCAGAGACAAAGCATGATCACGTTACCTATGTCCAACTTAAATAGAGGAAGCACTACGAGCTAATTAACAGGAATTTGGGATAAACAGGATGGTAAGCACAAAATAACAGGCAATGGAGTGTGAAAAGAATTAGAGAATCTTGCAGCGTTTGAAGTTCAAGACGGTACTTAGGAAAACAGAATGAACTAGTCATGCATGAGTTCACGGGAATGATCGGAGGAGTTTGTGTACCTTGTGAAAATTAAAAACCAAGTCCAGCTCACAAACATTGCTGAAGAAATGGTCTAATATCTCCACAAATAAATGGATGCACTCCAAATATGCCAACTCATTATCCGTTATGTCGACACACAACGAGAAAAACAACCCAGCATATCTCCTGTAGATTACCTTGTGTGTTCGGAACTGTCAAACAACACATATATCATCAAATTGTCCGTGATGATACTTGCAACAATAACAGAAAACTAATAAATCATTCACCCAAAGCATAAGGAAATAATCAACATCTTGGTCCATGCTTCCATTTTTCCTATTCTATGTACATTTTCTCAGTAGCCAAGCAAAGCATAAGGAAATAACAAGAAAATAGGAAGAAATCGAAAAAATGTAAAGAGGAAATGGAAATTTCCAACCTCAACGAAGTTAGTGAACTTGGGATCTCTATTCACCACCAACCTATGAACCTGTAAACACAATCAAATTAACAACCCTAGCTAAAAATCCCTAAATTCTGCAATACTGAATAAAAAGACAAGGTAAATACTAAATACCTCGTATTCCACCTTGTGCTTCTCGGAATCCTCGAGAGGAACATAGTACTTTGCTAGACGAGTCTTCCCCTGCCTGTTCTGCAACAATATGAATCGGATCTGCGAAATCGAATGAACAACGAAGGGATTAAATCCCAGTTTCAACAAATTTTGACTTGAAAGAGATAAATTCAGCTAGAAATTCACAATACCATTGCGAAGAAAGATTACTGAATTACGCCAAAAAAGAAGAAGCAGAAAACAACCAATTATCTTCGCTTAGTTTCTGCTTCGGCGTTCGTCGCAGAGGGAGCTTTGAAGGTGACGACGTAATTGTGGGAAATAAATGGTGTTGAGATCTAGTTGGACCATTCAAATGAAGTTTAGGATCCATATTTGGCAATTGTAAGATCAGGACCCTAATTGGACCAAGTTTGAAATGTTCGGTCCTATCAATACAATTTACCCGGAAATGATTGACAAAGAAAAGGGTGCATTTATTTTTGGTAAAACGATATATGTTAAGGCCCTGAACTAAATCCAGATTTTCTATTGAAGACTAAAACTTTAATTGATGCAATTAAGCACTTAAACTCCACAATCTGAGCAATTTAGCCCTTATTCTTAGCGCAATTTAATTCTTATTCTTACGGTAGTCAAAGAATTAAGGGTTAAATTGCTTAGATTGTGGAGTTTAAGGGCTTATATGCATCAATAAAAGTTTGAGTCTTTAATAGCAACTCTAAGATTAGTTCAGGGGTTTAACATATGGTTTTGTCTTTTTTTCTTTTTCTTTTTTTCTGAAAAATAAGCAATGAAAAAATAAAAAACAGTGCATTTAATGTAAATTACCTTTGATGTTTTTCAGGTATGACTGCAACTAGACATTGAAATAACAATAATAAATTACATAGAGAAAATAGTTTTCAAAAAATTATTTTAGTAAATTTGTTATACAAATGGCACTTTTGTTGTACAAACCATATTGAAAAACACATTCATGATCTAAATTATACAAAGTTGTTTCAATTTTTTGGATTACAGTCTGCAGAAGCTGCTGAATTACAGTCTTATTCTCAATTTCGTTGCAAAATTTCAACTGCCTGGAGATTAAATTACATTTTTCAACAATCTAACTACGTGCTCTCCTAATAATCATGGCCATACTTGGAGTTTGTAGCAGCCAAGAGAGCAGCTCCAATACCAGAGCCATCTTTTGAATGTTCTATGATCACATTCTGGGATGTCTCAGTTCCTAGAAGTTCTGTGACTGCGTCTTGTATGTATCTTCTGTACTGGGGGTAGTGTTCATACAACCCTCCGTCCATGGCCACGACTGTCCGCTTGCCAAAGATAAGGCCTTCTGAGTCCTGCTCCATCTTTTGAAGAATCCCCACAATGCCAGCACCAGCTAAGCGTCCACCTCGCTTGACTATGGTGTCACAAACCTCCACAACCAACTTTCTTGAGTTTAGGTTGGACTCAACCTGATATCAAGATTGCAGGGAGAATTTTTGGGATGAATACATGTAAGTTGTTTCATGATTTTATCTCCCTTTTCAATATTTAATACAGAATTTCCTTGGAAGATGGAAGAAAAGGGTGAGAATTTACCCCAGCTACATCATATAGGATTGATCCAACAGCCTGAAGATCATCTGTGTTGTCCTTCTGCATTGCACATAAATCCTGGGTCCTACAAATTAGAGTGAGACTTAGATCAGTAAGAAGGTGAGGTGCTGTTAATTAATGAAGTTATTCCATTGTGGAGACTAGAGAGAAACATTTGAAAATAGAAAGATCAGTCTTGTATTTCCAAATAAGTGGGAAAATGGCATTTAGATCTTTCTGTTAGTTCCCAAACCAAAAAAAATCAATCCTTCTGTATGTACCAAATAATGTAGCCTGCGAAATGATCAACAAAGATTGAAGCAACTACTGAAATATAGACAAGAAATTCAATGTTCATATCCCATGAAAGTATAATTTCAAAATTTATGGACCTGTGAAAATGATTTTGCTGCTGAAGTTAACCCAAGTTCACCGCATGTCAAGCAATTCTATTTAGCGCTTGACCAATTTAGGACTTAGTTGACCCATTGAATTTGAGAAATCTTAGCTCTATGCAAAAGTGCATTTACCTGAGTATAAAAGGTGTGAATAACTTTTCTGGCACACAACTACCAAAAGCACCTTCTTCAGCCATTTTCAGCAGCACTCTGCGTACAATTTCACCAAGATACATTCCCGCAATTGTCTTCTCAAATATCTAACAACGAAATATGAACACAATACATTTATTTAGTTTCTATCAGACTAGTGGGATGGGATTAACATAAATTGAAACAATGTGGAGTTTTGAGTAGTGTACCTGCTCACCAGGATTGATGCTAGCAGCATCCATATCTCTATCAAACACAGTTAGAGGAAGGCCTTTCGAGAATGCCCCCCACTCAGTATTGATGATCTGCATAAAGGGAATTTCAGATTAATGCTTGAAACCTAAACTGTGGTACCAGAAAAATACCTAAAGAGAAAAGGGAAGGCACAATTATGCACCGTTCTTCCAGATGGAGAAAAACTGCCATGCAGTTTAGGGATAGAATCCATCCGTTCCACATAGCAAGCATTCGTTCCTGTACCCAAAATGACACCAACCATGACATCATCATCCCAGTACTTTGCCCCAGCAAATGTTCCCACTGCATCATTCACCTGATATGCTCAAATTAATCACAAAATGTTAGTCTATTTGTCTAGCTTTCTCAAGTAAGAAATTAAGACAAGTAAAGCATACCAGTGCTGAAACTTGCATATCCAATCCTTGCCTCTTCATAGCTTCATTCAGGCAAGCAACGACATCCTTTCCTGCCTGTAGAGAGTTCAACCAAACACCTATAAAATCAAAATCAGATTGAACCTCAAACAATAAGGAATAATGAATTTTGCTATTTGTGATATTAACAAGCTGATGGAATTAGAACACAAACTGTTCCCGAGACTGCAAAACCCTTAGTCCACTTGATCAGAATGCCAGAATCAATAGATGTCTGCTTCACTGGGAAAGAAAAAGTGAATCCAATCTCTCTTTTCCTTCCAGGAGACAGGTGAAAGTTTTCACCTTCCTGCTGTGTAAACTTTGCCAGCCCAGAAACAATGAAATCAAAAAGCTCCTACAGTCATGAATTGCTACAATCAGCGACAAGCAAATATAGAAATTGTTATTTTCCTAAACATTCTATCAAAAGCATACCTCAGAGGTACCGGACATGAGTTCTTGTGGGATGGAAACTTGCTCGAATTCAGTGGCGATCACACGCTCTTCCTTCCCACCTAGCTGCACCCTCAGCACCCGAAAGTTTGTCCCTCCAAGGTCCAATGCATAAAACAACCCTTTCTCATTCCTTCATCACATGCCAAGAACAAATCAACAAAATTAAATTAAAAAATTCAACATTTTGAGAATACAATTCTGTTTTCTGTTCTGGGTTCTAAATTCTCCAGCTACTCAACAGCACAGCGCATTACAGTTTTCAGATCATTGCATATAGAACAATAAAAAACAAAAGATTGCAGACCCACTATTCTACCTTTAATTATAAACAAACTAAAAAAGAACAGCACAAATAAACAGAAATAATAGATTGAATTGTAGAAAGACCGTGTCAAAGTCAAAGCAAAGGTACCCGGAGGGCAAACTATCAACGTAGCTGAGTATCATCTTGAGATCGCCGCCACCCTCAACGGAAAGACCGGCTCGCATATCAGCCGTCATCTCGTCCGCCACGCGTCGAAGAACTGGCAGAGGAGTAGCACACTCACTCTGTAGCTTAGTCAAGATCGGAGCCACAGAGACAACCCCAGATCGGACCACCATCTTAATCCTCGACACCCCCCTCCGGGATCGTCCGATACCGAACGATCCCACCACGGGCGGCAAAGTAGCAGTTGCGACAACCGACATTGTGGGTAAACAAGATCAAAGAAAAAGAAGAAGAAGAAAGAGGAAGTATTTCAGTATTTGTGAGGTTGAGAAAGAAAGTGTATTTCATTAATGAACTGTTAGGTTGCAAATTAATTATAAAAAGAAAAAAGGGAAAAATTTTGGATCCCGTAGTATTAACGGAATAACCACCTAACGGTTTTTTTCTTCACCTTCCGGCCGGTGGTGGATATGGGCGGACAGGACGGTGTTGAAATAGACAGAATATCTATGTTTTGTTCTTTCTTGCTCGGAAAATTCAATGTTTTGGGATGCTCTATTGTGCGCTTTGGTTGTAGAATCCACGAAATGTGGTACTAATCTATCATTATTCACCATTTTTCGATGTTTCCAACAATTAAATCTCATTTTGTTGGA
>BPVZ01000049.1:444334-472489 GCA_020521535.1 Rubroshorea leprosula
AAATTTATAGATTTTAATTACTTATCTTATATTATAATATTTTTAACTTTTTACCTTAATAAATTTATAAATTTTAGCCTTTCACCTATACGAATTGAAGAAAATAATCTTTATATAAGGCTCGCTTATAATGTTTTATTAGTTCTGTTAATTAACTATTAACTTTGTTAGCTAATTGTTAATGTTCCGTTAGCATTCTATTAATGAAATTGACAAATAAAATTGAATTTAAATTTCATGTTTTCTGTAATTGATGCTAATAATCAACTAGCAGAGTTAATAGTCAGTTAATAGATCTAACAATCAACTAACAAAACGTTATAATTTGATATTAAGTGAAAGTTATTTTCTTTAATTCATACAAGTGTGAGAGTTAAAAATGTTATAATATAAGATGATGGGTTAAAATTTACAAACTTATCAAGATAAAGAACTAAAAGTGTCATACTATAATTAAGAGATTAAAACTTATAAATTTATTAAGGTAAAAGCCTAAAAATATGTTTTTGCTGAGGGATTGGGGATCTGAGGCCCAACAACGGAAGATGGACCAAAAGGCCCAACTCGATAAACCAGGGTAATGGGAGAAGCCCAGCCCACATAACACTGAAAAGAAGAGGATCTCAACAATTTCTTCATTCCCTCGCCCCCTGTTCGTTAGGGTTTATAAGGGAACTGTAACGATTTCTCCGTTCACATTCCGTGATTTCACTGAATTCCCGAGGATCGGGCGCCAGGTAAAGAAACCTAGTCACTCCCCCCTTTGTTTTTTTGTTGTGTGTGTGTGTTTATTTTTTCATGCGTGTCCGTACTGATACCGATCGCGAGAATTGGGAAGCTGTTATGTGGTGTTTGAAGAATTTGGATTTCCTTGTTGATCTTATAACATACCAAGATCATTTAAGATTCTTATTTTGAATTGGGTCTTGAATTTATTCATGCATTTATCTGGGTTCAATTGGTATAGCGATTGCCTCCAGAAGAATTCAGAAATAACACAGCCTTCATAATTTCAATGCACAGTGTTTTTTTAAGGATGAAATTTGCACCTTGCACGTATTTTTTTGATAGCATGGGTCTCCAGACTTTTGGCCTGACTAGTCTGCAAAGTCGAAAAGCTGAGGGATAGATCATATATGTGATGATTTATAAATTGGGGTTGGTGTAATTGCAGAACTTTTCATTTTCCATTATTTTTGGGTCTTTGATGATTTCCCTTTTATGTTCAATTGATGAATAGCTTTCTGCGGTTGCTTTAACTTTTAAAAAGTCTATGCTGAATTTTTAATGGCAACTGTAAGTAGTAGTCAATTCCAGTCTGGGCTTAGTACTGTATCATTTTGTGTTGAATTTGTTTTTTTGTAGTTTTAGATGGATAATGAAGCAGGTCAGCCAAAGCAGGAACGCTCAAGAACGAGGTGGACTGCGTCTCTCGATAAGATTTTTGCAGATTTGGTTGTACAGCAGATTCAACTTGGGAACAGATCATCAAATAATGTATTTGACAAGAAAACGTGGAATCACATTCGTGAAGAATTCAACAAGCAAACTGCACTCAACTTCAATAACAATCAGTTGAGAAAGCACCTGGATGTTCTGCGAATAAGGTACAATAATCTCAAGTCTGCTTATGATCAAAATGAGTTTTCAGCCATGGAGGAAGCCTGCTGCCTTGGATTTGATCTATGGGAAGATATTGGGGTATGTTTTCTCAACCTTCTCTTGTTTTCTGCAACTTTAGCTAGATTTTCTGATTTATTGTCCTTTCAGGCACAGCCTAGGCCTGAGCCAGTCAAAGTCAAGGATTGTCCCATATATGAGCAGCTATGTGCAATATTCACAGATTCATCAGTTGATGGAAAGTACGCCCAATCAAGTCACTTTGAGGGGCTGGACAAATCTGCTGGGGGTGATACTCCTTGCTTAAATTCATGTCCTGAAGCTGGAACGACATTATTTGAGAATCCATCAAACTCAAAACCAGCACAAAACACTCCATTGTCAGACAATCCAACTAAAGATAGAAAAAGGAAACGACGTTCTGAGACGCAACCTCCCTCAGACAATACTAGGAAAAATGGGGAAATAGCTGAGACTATGGCTGGAGCCTTGCTAGAAATGATTACTGCTTGGAGGTCAAGGGCAGGTACCTCAACGCAAACTGATGATAGATTTAGCATAACAAATTGCATCAAAGCATTGGATGAGATAGGAGAGATAGAAAATGGTCTATATCTTGCTGCTTTGGACCTCTTCGAGGACCCCAACTTCAGGGAGACGTTTCTCTCTCTAAATGGTAGTGGATTACGGCTTGCATGGTTGCAGGGAAAGTGTGGTAAGCCTACTTCAGCTTTCTTTTGAGTTAGGGATTTTCTTTTAGGTTTTTCCCCGCTTTTTTTTTTTTTTAGGGGGAGCATAAAGAATGTTATAGCAACTGTTCATAAGGTTTAGGTAATAGAATCATTTTATATGATGGCTGCATATGGGCGGTATGTTTTTAGTTATGGCATTACACGAATTCAAGACATGCATAACCTTGTAATTTTGCAAATAGGATTCATATTGTTGATACACATATGTTGGCAATGATATGCTGTGATCTGTCTTATCTCCAATTGTTGCGCCCGTGATTACCTTGTAAAATATGAAAGAACAATCACGCTTGTTCAAATCACAGAGAAAGTTGTTTCACTACCAAACTTGTACAGTTGTACGTTGCATCACTTTCTTAATATAACTTTTTTATATGTCATTAAATGAATAAATATATTTAATATTATGAGTTTTAAATAAATAAAAAAAAATTATTTAATTGACATATAATATTACACAAAAATATTGTATAAAAAAATTATTCTTAAATTATTTTCTCAAGAACATTGAGGGGGAAAGAAAAGAGTGGGATGTAGTACCACAGTCACACTACCGCTTCCCTGTGCAAAATCTGCATTTCTCTACACCATCAAAAAATTTTATATCCTTAATAAATATATTTAAAATATTGTTAACTATCAATCAAATGCAAAGCATTTAACTTTGCTTTACGAATTCATTCATGTTTTTTTTTTCTTAAATTTCCAATCACAATAAGCACAATGCAGAAAGCATTAAATCAAAGATAAAGTTAGCGAAAGAATGACTCGTGCGTACCGGTGCCATTGCAAGGGAAGCAAGGTTGTGCATTTTCTGAGTCATTTTTTTCCATTACTCGATGACATTCTTCGTATTTATTGAAATTTTTTTGTGGAGAAAGCTTACTTACAGCGTTATCGTCTTAGAAGACTGGAAGGCCGATTCCAATCGCACCGCTTACAACTCCCACTGATACGGCTACCATCTGCAAAATAATTACACGAATTATTCGCAATTACAACGAGGAAGAGATAAAATGAGGATAGAGAGAGAAAAGAACCGTGTTCTGGTCGAGATCAACAGCTCTAATGCATGGATAAGACGCCGGCGACTGTCGATTTCTCGAAATTTTGGAGGACGGAATCGGAGCATGGTGAGAGGAGAGCTTTGCGTGGAGAAGAAAGAAATTGGAGAGTGAAGACCAACAGTTGGTGGTGCTATTAACATTCTCTTTCTCTGTGAGCTCTCACAGTTGACGCCGCCGGTACCGGCGGCCCTCGCGACGGTGGATTTCGGATATGTGTGGGGCTGGGCTTGATATCCACCACCAGACTTGTGTGTCACAAACGTGTAGTGTTTCTCCACGTGGCGTAACGTGATTGGTTGTGCTTCTGCCACGTTCTTTTAGGCTTCCGTTTTTAACTTTTGAGGCTCAGTTCAAGGCTTATTGGACTCTTCATTTTCAAGGCATCGGCTCACCGCTCACCGTTGCCAGGCCCAAATCTAAAGTAAAGTACATGAATGGCCCTAAAATCAGAACCAAAGCCCAAAGGGAATTTTAAAATCCCATTTTAAATAATAATAAAAAATTAATAATAATGAAAGGGTTTGCTTTCTATCTTCTTTTTTTTTTTTTTTACTCTCAAAGGAATGAGGAACGGTACTTTTTTTTTGTAAGTGCGGAATAATAAAAGTTTTGGTATCACTTGCATAAAAAATAATATCTTATCTAATCTTGGATTTTAGTATTTTCTATTTTTTCCTTGTCCTACTCCTATCCTGTACCCATTATTATATTGTTGCATAAAATAACATTTTAATAAGATACAGTTAGATATGCATAGCTTGCTAACATCGGTTCATTAATTCATAATACGGTGGAGAAAAAAAAAAGGAAAAAAAAAGGACAGAGAGAAGTGTGTGAGAACGACAGACCACCAAACAAATATAATTAAGCCGCACATGAGGAACTTTTACCATGCTCTTGTGGCATTGGGACACTTTGTCCTGCAACTGTTCCTTTTTTTTTTTTGGTTGTTTCTGACCATCAACTCGAACTCCCGATTATTGCTGCTACTGAGGAACGTAGAATCCAAGGCTTTGGAATTGTAAGCCCCCCCCACACCCACATGCTATTGCTTCCTTTTTCCCCCCTTTTCTCTATCTCCCCTATTATAATACTTTATGGCTCCTTCCTTCCTCCTTTCTTCTTGGCCTCTTTTGCTTCGCTTCTCACTGACACTAAACAAACATATATAATCCCCATTCCCTTTAAGCTACAACCCTCCAAAGTGTTTCACGTTTCCCTTTTCTTTTCTTGCATTGTCACAATATAAATACTCTTTACACTTCACTTTAATCTCAATGTTGTTGGCGTGTTTTCAATATTAAATTGCAGAGAAACAGTTATTATGTTGGGAATCATTTTGACTTATATAGTGATCTAGATACCATCTCATTGTTAAGTATACTTTGGTGTAGCAAACTTGTGGAATCTAATTAAGGTAATTATTATTGGGTGATATGATGTAAATAAGTGTCTTTATAGTCAAAGAAATCATGTCGACAGAAACAGTTAAGAAAAATGAGATCCAAAGTACATTAACCATTTTCACACTTCTGTTTTTTAGTTTTGATATTAAAAAAATGTGATATTAGCACACATTTATATGATTGATGATGCGTTATAATTAAAATGAAGATCATAATAATCTCAAAGCATATATAATTGTATTGATAATGAACGAATCCTTAATTATTCATCGAATATGTTCTTTTCCACCTTAATCAATACCTTTTGAATATGGGCCCAATCCACCTTTATCCTTCATGAGCTGGACCTTTGAAATGAGCTGCTGAAGCAAGAAGGAGAATCATCACTATAAAATGAAAAAACTTAAATAAAGGATAATTTTGTAATTGATCTTGCATAAGTTTAAAATTATTAATGAAAAGAAATTATTTTAATGTTAACAAATTTATCTCTTAATTGTAAGATATTTTCGATATATCTAATTATAAATTATGTAAAAAATAATAATTCTCTCTCTTATTATTAAATTCCTCTCCACCTGACTTAAGGTTTAAATTTAAAATCTTTAATTTGAAATCTTGAGTTTTTAACCATTAAATCACTTTATTAAAATTAATAATTATAAGATATGAATACACTGCATATTACTTTTTTGTAAAAAAATATTTGAATAATACTTTGTAAGAGGATTAGGGTCAAAAAATATACATGATTCTTCCAAGACCCCATGCATTTTCACGTGAGAGAAAGGCTCGCTAAGTAAGCAAAGGTGAGAGTGAAGAAAAAGCAAAAATTAGGGGCTTTTAAGTAAGATAGCAAAAGACCTTAGGATGAATGTAGAATAGGATTTCACAAATTAAGGCTCCAATCAATATTTTCAAACATCCAGGGCCCCGTTTTCAGACCCCACTTTGAAATTTTATAAAATTTAAGTTCCATTCCGTTCGTTATCCACACTGATTAGTACTCTGATTTACTTGACTTTTACAATATTGCCACTGTTGTGGCACCAAAAATCCCGACCGTCCTCTAAGGGTGAAACTGTAAATTGGCCACGTTCAAGCAATTCAATTATAAAAAATAAAAAATAAAAAGTTAATTTAACTAACCTGGGACCGGGAGGTGTTACAATATATCGAGCAAGATTCACAATAGAAGAGCTTGACGGCACACCGAAACACGCGAACCGTGTGATAGGAATCAGATGGTAATGAATCAAGATCATCAAGCCATACCCGTAGTTCCTGCCGCAGAAAAAATTTCCCTTTTATTATTATTATTATTATTTTTTTGGAATTTTGGTACATTACCTATAAAAGAAAGAAATTCATATAACCTTTAACCTAAAATTTAAATCTCTTAATTATTTAACTCCCTTTATTTACCGAAGAATCTCAAACTCTTCCCTTATTTACCCGATAAGTGTGATTAAAACCCCACAAAAGGAAACAAATCCAGAATTTGAAAAACAACGATAAAGGACTGCTGTTCTCACTCTCTCCCCCTCTATCGCTCCCTCTCTCTCGCACAGCCGACTCGTAACGGTTCGCCGGCTGTTTTAGCAGCGCCGATCAAGGTACTCTTACGGTTTTCTTGTTCTTTTTTTCTTTTTTTCTTTCTTTCTTTTCTTTCTCGGATGATTGATTGATCGGCGATCAGTGTTAGCATCGGAAATTTCACTGGCATTTGCGGGGTTGGTAGGACTTCTCTGGAAGTTATTTTGTTCATAATCGTGTTTTTTTCTGGAATCTGTTTTTGCTTCTGAGATAAACTGAGGGAAAATGAAGGAGAAGATCGATTTCTGCCTGGTTCTATGTTGTTTTCACTTTCTTGTATCTGAAAATTTCGCTCGTTTTCGATTTCTACCAGCTACCGTACTATCCTTTTCAGTTTCTTCCTTCGGTGCTCTGCTCAGTGTTGAATTGCTGTTGATTTATGAGTTTTCATTATCAAATGAGTGCTGTACTTCACTTAAAACAGGCCTTATTCAACCGAATTTTCTTTTCTCGGTGACTGAATAATAGGGATTCGGCATCCTATTTCTATCTGCCGTAATAGTCTGTTTAGCATTTCTTATGAAATAGGCGAAATGACAGCTTCCATGACTGAGCATCTCGCACATGAAGGAAGATTGTAGTTAGTGGTAATACGATACTGTTTAAGTCTAGATCTACTGCATCTGAGGTGATATCTTTAATGCTTCAAAGGGAGGATGGAAAGGGTTTCTAATTCGTTTAGAGTGTAGATAAACATAAATATTTCAGCAGGAGGGTAGAGTAGAGATACTGCCTCTGAATCAGACATCAATTTGGTTTGATATTGTTATTGGTCCTATTTATGTTGATAAAAGGATCAGATATTCTTTTCTTATATTCAGTAGTCACTTTCGATCCTGGTTTCGGTCAAATATGTGATTTAACCTTGAGAAGTTTTTTTGTTTGTGCATTTTAGGTAAACAAAATGATTGGATCCTTTCTTACCAGAGGGCTTGTGTAAGTTGCCTAAGAATCTATTCTCTTTCTAATTTTGGGTGGTACTTTTTAGCTTAGATTATTGATTTTACTGTCAAATGTTCTTGCAGAATGGTTCTTGGCTATGCTTATCCAGCATATGAGTGTTACAAAACGGTTGAAAAGAATAAGCCTGAGATCGAGCAGCTTCGCTTTTGGTGTCAATATTGGTAATAATTGCAAAATTTCTGTTCTGAGTTTTATGCAACTAATCTTTAGTTGTAATTGAGTTTTAACTTCCCCTTCTTGATTCTAGGATTTTGGTAGCTGTTTTGTCAGTTTGTGAGAGAATAGGTGATGCTTTTATTTCATGGTAGGGAATCTTGAAGTAGCAATTCTACTTTATGAAGCAACATACTGGTTTTCTCTTTTCTCATTGTGTTTCTCCCTCTCGCTCTCTTAAAAGGGTTCCAATGTACAGCGAAGCTAAGTTGGCCTTCTTTGTATATCTCTGGTATCCTAAAACAAGGGTATGTATATTGAATTGATTTGTGGGGAAAAAAAAATGTATATTTATCTCTAATCCTAATGAGGAAAAATTTTACATGTGGAGTTGCATTATAATCAATTTTCTCATAGACTACCACTCCCTTTGTTTTTATTTAATGTCAGGGAACTACATATGTTTATGATTCCTTCTTCAGACCCTATGTTGCAAAGCATGAGAATGAGATTGATCGTAACTTGCTGGAACTAAGGACTAGAGCTGGAGACATGGCAGTTCTGTACTGGCATAGAGCTGCAAGTTATGGTCAGACAAGAGTTTTTGATATTTTGCAGTATATTGCTTCACAGTCAACACCAAGGCCTCACCCTGCTCAGGTACTTGTTAGAAAGAAGAGCCAAATCCCAATTGCATTTTTTATCCTCCTCTTCATGCATTCTATGCAGCAAAACTGTTCTTGTAAATTGTCCTTTCTTAATTTATTATTCCCTCAAACTGTGAGCAGTATGACTTAATGATTTTTTGCAGCTATTTTTCAGCTCCCCTTTTTTGCCAATACTGATGATTGTAGTGCTATCCTAGCATTAATGCTTTTGAGAAGTTTGGAATGTATCTAGCATGGTTGTGACTAGGAACTTAAGAGAGTAAATTGTTTAAAAAGAAATATGAAGATATATGCTGGCCTGAGTTTGTGTTATTTTGTTTATGGTACAGCTTTTTATTTCTATATAGTGATGCAATAATCTATCATTTTTCTCTTTTAACTTCAGAATCCACAGAGAAAAGGTACCAGGGATGGCCCGCAATCTAGTGCTCCAAACCCTCAAGCACCTAGCAAACCACAGCCAGAGACTGAAGAAGAACCACCATCTCCCGCATCCAGCACATCTTCTAGTCAGCATCAGAAGGAGGTGGCAGAAGAGGTAGGACCTTCAGAAGTGCCTAAACCACCTAACCCTGAGACTGTCACGGCACCAAATAGTCCAAACAAGAAAGCAAATGCTGCATCTCAAAGGACCCAAACAACAAATGCTGCATCTCAAAGGACCCAAACAACAAATGCTGCATCTCAAAGGACCCAAACAACAAATGCTGCATCCCAAAGGACCCAAACAACAAGTGCTGCATCTGAAAGCACCAGCGAGCCTACCCAAACTTTAGCAGAAGCAATGCAGATGGAACCCACTCCACCTTCACGCAGTGAAAGCATCAACCTTCCTCCAAAAGAGACTATCATGGATGAAACCATCCGGCGCACTCGAGGTGGATTGAGGAAAACACGCTCTGCAGTAATCCGTTAAAGAACGGTTTTAGTTACTCATTTAGATTACTGAACTAGCACTTATCAGTAGATGAGTGATAATGGCCATTGAAAGATTGTTGTCGACGTTGATGTAAATTTTGTCGTTTTCTACAGTTTATTCCATTCGTTGCTCTATTTTTTTGAATGTAGGGTAGCACCGTAGCATGCTAAAAGATCCGGAGTTGGATGAAGCCACCCTCAACTACGATGATCTTTTTTTTTTTTTTTTTTTTTAAACGCAATGGTTTGAAGTATTAGTATTTTAGATATGTTAGTGTATAGGGAGAGTATTGAACTCAAGATATGGAATGCAAATCACGGTCTACCTCAAAGGACAGCAAATGGCCGTTGCGTCACGCATAAAATGCCTCAAATATGATGATCTGACTATGCAACTGAGAGTGTGAATTTGACATATGGTTAGGTAAAGAAGGTGTCAAATTTATGATATTTGGTTGTCGAGTAGATTGAGTCTTAGATACCGCAGTTATTAGTTACTTACGGTTGGTTAGGAAAGTGCTTGCAGAGCCTTCTTACTGATGACTTTACCATTGAAGCTCATCCAGATGGACTTTGTTCTGACTCCATAACGGACGAAGTCCTACAAAATTGAAATTAGGTAATGGAACACTGTAAATAATGTCGCCATAAAGATGTTAGGTGATGGTTTTATTGACCTTGGTGCATGTGAACTGTATAGCATAAAAAAGGACTATCTCCTATTGGGAGTAAGTGGTAGAAGAAAGCTTTTCAATGTTAGCACGAAGGATCCGTTGATCTTCAACTCCAACCACCCAACCCTTTTCTTTATGATATGGTTAAATGTCAATTTTAGCCTTTCAGTTTTAAGATTTTATATGATTTTTATTTCTTAACATTTTTATGTATTTTTAAAAATTTTCAATTATGAAAATATACTTTTTTAATCATTTTAATCAATTAATTCGTTAATTCAGTTCACATATGTATATTTTAAAATTTTCAATTTATAATATAGATATTTTTTTATTCATAAACTTAAAGATATAAAGACTAAAATTATGTATATATAAATATATTTAATGAATTAATTGATAAAATAATTAAAAGTAAATTTTTTTATCATTGAGAAACTTAAAAAAAAAAAGTACATAAAAAGGTGAGAGACAAAAAGCTGTACCAAAAAAAAATTGTACCAAAAAAAAAAAAGCTGTACAAAATTATAGACTTGAAGACGTGCATGGTTATTCTCACATGACACAAAATTTTTTTTTTTTGTAAAGGCCCGACAAAACACTTTGTGTGGTTTGATATTTATTACTTTATTTATTTTTATTAGTATTAATTTCACTTTTTAGATTCTTTAAATAAAATTTAATAATTTATATGAATAATTATGAAATTTTTTTTTATATATAGTCTTGTTAAGTATTTTTATTTAAAAATTTTTATTTTTATTTTTTTTAAATTCATGTATAAAAAATAAAAAAGTCATACTATGACTATTAAAAATAAACGGATGAAATAATTAACAAATTAAAATTAATCTATAAATTGATATTTTCAAATATCATAACTAATTATTTAAAAAAAAATATAAATTATGTCAAACCAAAAACACCTATTATATTATTTGTGTGTTCTTTTGGGGCGGGGTACATTAAAGGTTTAATTGTTGGGTATCATAAAGATTTAAATCTTTTATTTTAATCCAAAATTAAGACTTTTAAATTAATAAATATTAATTTTATTAAATTCTTATTGATATTATTTGTGTGTTCACAACAAAACATTATGTTGCCATAACCGAGCCCACTCTTAGACTGAATGTTTATACACACTCTAAACTTTCAAGTTGTGGGCCTTGTGGTTGCTTCAACCAATAGGCTATTATTAGTCCAACCCAAATTAAAATGGATTGGAAAGCCCAATTTTCCAGGCCAGGAGGACGAGGACGACGTGGAGCCTCCAACAACAACGACCCTTTGCTATGTTGGCCATCGCCCCAACGGTCCAACCACAAATTGACCAGACACTTAACCACGAAAGGCCCAACCCACCCTCAACAGATCACCTGTCGGTAGCGAGATAAACGGTCCAAATCATCCCGGCCCATCAATCAACGGCTGATATG
Organism: Rubroshorea leprosula; assembly: GCA_020521535.1. NCBI lineage: Eukaryota > Viridiplantae > Streptophyta > Magnoliopsida > Malvales > Dipterocarpaceae > Rubroshorea > Rubroshorea leprosula. The sequence goes on from BPVZ01000049.1 coordinate 455,591, forward strand.
CTCCCTCTCACCTTTGATTCAGTCAATTTTACTTCCTTCTTGCACGCATCTCGCCCCCTTAACAGGCTTCTCCAAATCTAACCGAGGGTATTTCCGTCATTGCAACAACAAGAACCGCTCCTTTAGCCAACGGCGAAAAAACATAAAAACGGAAAAAACAGAAAATATCCCGCGTGAAATGAAATAATAATAATAATAATAATAATAATTAAAAAAAAAAAGCCAGTGTCGGTGTTGTGTAAGAAAAGCTCAATCTTTGCTAAATTTTCCCATATTTCGTTTTTAAGCCTGTCCGAACCACAATTCCCTGCCAATTTCATACCCATTTCGCCATTTTCAAGAACATTGTGTAATGTGCTTGTTTTGAGCGAGAATTAGGCCTGAAAGTTTGCATCTTTGGCCGGTTTTTGAGTGACCAGAATGGGGAAAAAGTCGAAGTCGAGGGGGTGCTGTGGGTGGTTTCTGGTGGCTGTGATATTGGCTCTGGTGGTGGGAGCCATTGTTTATGCGATCAAGAGGAAAGTCAGTCACTCTAATGAGGGTGCCGCTCCGGTTCCTGGACCTCCGGGAGCTGTCGATAAGAAATACTCTGAAGCTCTCAAAGCTGCAATGCAATTCTTCGACGTTCAGAAATGTATTCCTCTCCATTTCCCTTATTTAATGCATTTTAATTATAAATGCGTATAATTGCAAATGTAGCAATGAATGCTTGTAGATCTTGTAGTGTTCGTTGTTATTTCTCAACCAAAGTTGATTCCACCACAATGCATGCTGTTGATGACTTGAATGTTACAGTAGTGTTTAATTTTTGTTCCTCTTTTGGAATAATTGAGGCAGATTTGCTGCTTGTTCATTTGTGGGGTTTACTGTTTAATTTCATTCCTTTTTCCGTAACAATGGAGGATTTCCTACTTGTTCTTGCAGCTGGGAAATTAGTGGATAATAAGATATCGTGGCGAGGGGATTCAGCCCTCAAGGATGGAAGCCAAGCGCATTTGGATCTGTCCAAGGGCATGTATGATGCTGGGGATCATATGAAGTTTGGTTTTCCATTGGCATTTACTGCCACAGTGTTGTCATGGGCTATCCTTGAGTACGGAGATCAGATGAATGCAGTGAATCAGTTGGAATCCGCACAGGACTCCCTCAGATGGATAACGGATTACCTCATAAATGCTCACCCATCAGAGAATGTGCTCTATATTCAGGTTTAGCTCAGTCTTCACCGTTACTGTGTAGTGTAGTTATGTAGTTCATGTTCGTTGTGTATGAGTAGGTGAATCACAAAATTTCAATTAGTTGGTATGCATGCTCTAAGCATTTTTAAGGGAAGATCTTGAAGTTTAGCATTTTCTCTAATTTATGTTGACTAATAAGTAAGTTTTATACTTTTAATTTTGAGGCAGGTTGGGGATGCTGAGGCAGATCATAAGTGTTGGAACAGACCTGAAGACATGACTGAGAAGAGGCCTCTTACACAGGTGAACACATCTTATCCAGGGACAGAGGTTGCAGCTGAAACTGCTGCAGCTATGGCAGCAGCATCGCTGGTGTTTAAGAAAACTGATTCCACATATTCAAGCACACTGTTGAAGCATGCTCAGCAACTATTTTCATTTGCTGACAAATATAAAGCTTCTTACAGTGAAAGCATCCCTGATGTAGCAACATATTACAACTCAACAGGATATGAAGATGAGCTCTTATGGGGAGCTGGCTGGCTCTATCATGCAACAGGTGACAAATCATTCCTTCAATATGTGACCGTGGAGAATGGAAATGACTTTGCCAACTGGGGAAGTCCAACCTGGTTTAGTTGGGATAACAAGCTTGCAGGAACCCAGGTGATGTTTCCTTTCTATCTAGCTTAAATAAAGATCGTAATCTGAAATTTTAAGAAATTCTCCATGGTATTTATATGATTCTACTATTTTTAATGTGGTGAATTTTGTCTATGGTGATACAGGTTCTGCTTTCTAGGTTAAGCTTCTTTGGATCAGATGCATCAGGCTCAGAGAACTCTGGCCTTCAAAATTATAGGAAGACAGCCGAGGCTGTTATGTGCAACCTCCTCCCAGATTCTCCATCAGCCACATCCAGCAGAACGGACAGTAATGTCCTTCAAAACTATATACCATTTTCTTTCATTTAAATGCTATAAATGACTTGAATGCTGTCAATTATGAATTCACTACAAGGAAATGATGATGAATTATCATGATGAGATAAAAAGATTTAATGCTAGATTAAACTAACAATGTAAACTAAACTCATCCTGAGTTGTGGAGATATATCAATGGTCCTTATGCTGTCATTCTTGTGCAGGTGGTCTTATATGGGTTAGTGAGTGGAATGCTCTGCAGCATCCTGTTGCCTCTGCATTTCTAGCTGTTCTTTATAGTGATTACATGCTCACAACTCGGACTGCAACAATATCCTGCAGTGGGAAAAAATACAAACCATCAGACCTTCGCAAATTTGCCAAAACTCAGGTGTGTTGTCCATCTTAATGAGTTTGTATATTGTATGCAGACTCGTTTTTTTAATTCTTTTTGTTCCAGGCTGACTATGTATTGGGCAAGAACCCCATGAAAATGAGCTTTCTTGTGGGGTATGGGGACAACTACCCACAATATGTTCACCACAGAGGTGCTTCAATCCCAGCCGATGAAAGTCCTGGCTGCAGTGATGGTTTTAAGTGGCTTGATTCGACCGATCCCAATCCTAATGTAGCCATAGGAGCAATGGTAGGCGGTCCCTTCATGAACGAAACCTACATTGATTCCAGGAACAACTCAATGCAAGGAGAGCCAACCACATATAACAATGCTGTTCTAGTTGGCCTCCTCTCTGGTCTGGTGACCACTTCTTCTGCAGTTCAATCCTTCTCCTAAGGTTGCCTAAGTATGTAACCAATTACATAATTTGTAATATATGGTAGTAGTATGAATATGAATTCTGCTCTTTCTCCTTGCAAAAGTTGTGTTTGCCATGGTACATTCTTTGCGCCTCCCCAACGCATATACCTACTTTTTTTTCACACACCAGCCTCAAAGGTAATCTGTCCACATTTTCCACACAAGAGTAGTATGGTTTTCCTATAACAATTATCAAATTTCATGCCTATCCGAAACAGGAATTTCTCCCACGTAAGAGTAGTATGGTTTTCTTATAACAATTATCAAATTTCATGCCTATCCGAAACAGGAATTTCTCTCACAAAAGAGATGAAACCGTACTGTAACTGAGCAGATGAACAGTGTTTCACTACTTCAAAACAGAGCCCAATTTACAAAAGGAAAAGCTGCCCACAGCTGGTCCCAAATGGCAAAGGCCATCTTATCTACAGCTGCCACCACCACAACCAAACACAGGGAACGGTCCACTCACTCCTCTCCTCTCCACCATTCCCTTTTCCCCTTTCTCCTCTGCACACGAGCCACCGTATCTATGGCTCTTATTCATTCAAGCCACAAGTGTCCTGTACTAATTTTTCTTTTTTTCAAAAACCCCACTTGCCCTGTTTCCCTTCTAGGCCTTTTAATCTTGAAAGCAATCTATTATGAACAATTATGAAGCCTAATTTTCTTGTTCTCCCACCGTCCCACGCCAAAAACAACATTATGATTCAAGCATGCATCAAGTTTCCCCAAAATACCCAGATGCGAAAAAAAAAAAAAAAAAAAACCCCTTTCCTGGATATTTCCGAATTTTCCTTGGATGATTGAAAAAAGATCCTTCCTTTATTCATCCATCCCCCATCAATTCCTTTTATGAAAGCAACTCATAACAACCCTTCATTTCAAGAAAAACGAAAACAATATTCAAATATACACAATCGGCAATCACCGACTTTAATTAAGGTCCCTGGAATTGTTCATTCCGGTCACATTAAATCTAAAAATTCACAAAAGTACAAAATCCACAGCCAGTTAGAAGAAAAAAACTGTGGTGGAAGTGGAAACTTTCTTCTGTGCGGTCATGTTGGAGACTCACTAAAAATATACGGTCACAAATCATTGATCCCTGAAAAATCCTCCACCGGGTCGGGTTAACGTGCAATATCCGATTTTGCGGTGTAACCCAGTTGCTGCTCCATTTCCCAGCTTAGCTTGGAGGCGACACCTGAGTGCTCGGGGACATATTCCTGATCAAATTCAGAAGACCAAAAATTGACTGCTCAGATTGGTCTGAATCTGACGTGGACTGATGCTATTGGCTAAGAGGACGATGTTTATGTACCTCGAGTTTGGACATGAGTTCGTGGGCAGTTTGGGCAGAGACAATTATGTGACGGGCGGCCGGTGCTATGAATCCCTCATCAACAGCTTTGTCTATGAACGATAACAGCGAGTTGTAGTATCCATCAACGTTCAACAACCCCACCTGTTTTTTTTTTTTTTTTTTTTTTTTTTTTAATTAATAAAAAATAAAATTATTTCCCTTCTCCGAATATCTTGGACTAAAAATCACTTAATATAAATAAGAAAAAAAAAAAGGGGGAAATTTACGGGTTTGTCATGGATTCCAAGCTGAGCCCAAGTGATCACTTCAAGGAGTTCTTCCAGTGTTCCATAGCCACCTGCGGAACGTAAAGGTAAAATAAAAAAAAAAAAAGGGACAAGATAAATTATTAGTAATTATTACATGCGAGTTTGACAGTTATACAGACAGTTATCTAGGAAGTTGTAAATTTTTGGAAGTATTTGAGTAGGGGCAGTTGAAAATATGGAGACCTACCAGGTAAGGCGATAAAGGCATCAGCTTGGCGAGACATTTCAGCTTTTCTTTGGTGCATCCCTGAAACAGCTCTTACTTCTCCCACAGTTTCCCCTGTAATCTGGTAGAAGAAACGGGGAATAAGAGAACTCATCCTGTTTCTGAGATGATAACAAAATAATTTTAAAAGTGAAATTTACCTCTCTTGGCATAAGGGTTTTTGGGATTACTCTGTAAAAGAAAAATGAGACTAGAGAGTCAATAACAGAGAAAGAGAGGCTGAGGAATCTGAGGACTGAGGAAATGGTAGGTGTATGGTTACCCTAACACGTGGCGGCCACCGTCAAATACAGCCTGAGAGACAAGGCCCATCAGTCCAATGCTTCCTCCTCCATAGACAAGATCAATGTTCCTCTCAACCTGCAGCGGTTAATCATTAAGCTTTCCCATTTGATTCATGCAAAATCTTGTGATTTCTTCATTAGAAATCATGTCATCAAGCTAGTTTATTCTATTTCTTTCTATTTAGATCTTCAGTGTTAATTTTATCCAATTCATCGTCTTGCAATTGATTCAAAACAGAGAAAACAGAGGAGGTAAAAGAGATCAAACAGGGAAAGCTATGTTTCAATCTAATCAAAACAGAGCAGAGGATGCTTAAGAACCAATGTGTTAAAAGTTGAATTGAAATTAGTAGGATGAAGAAATCATACTTAAAATAACAGCTTTGTAAAGAATTAAAGCATCTGGGTATCTAAAATTTTGGACTTCTTTTAGCTCTAGAGAAGTCTTTCTTTCACTTGATTCAGAGATAAAGGAAACTTAGTTCCTCGTTTCATTGGTATAACTTCATGTGAGTTCGAATATATATATGAGATTCCAAGAAAATGGAACAAAAAAGCAAGAAAACAAAACAGGAGAAGAAGATGCTCTTTCTTGATTCTCTCTGTTTTACTCCGTTGCCCATGTGGGTGTTGAGAGAGAGAAAGAAGCAGTTGAGTACCAGTTGTCTCCCAAGTTGGATTGCAGCAAGCTGGTAGCTCGGATTCCTGCCTGGACTGCTACCGCAGAATACACAAACACGCCGGAATCTAGACTTCACCAAAGATTGTTCCTGTTGCTGGTGTTGTTGTTGTTGATTTTCCATAAGAGGAAGGCTTGAAACTATAATGATTAAAATTGAAATGGGTTTTTGTTTAAGGTGTGAGAGGGAAGTAAAAAAGAATATGTTGCGTTCGAGTAGAGCAGTCAGCAATCTTTCGAAAGCCAAAAGGTTAGGGGGAATTGAGAAAGTCTCATTTGGTCCCTTTTTTTTATCAATTCAGTGCCCCTCTCCGTCACGTCTCTCTTTCTATAATTCCAAACTCATGTTTAAATTGTACCAGAAAATTACTCTTTCAAATCCCAACTCCCAGGTCACATCTTAGTCCTCTATTTCAATTCGAATTGCATAATGAAAGTAAAGTTTAGATGTCAAAATTATCAAAGTTACCTTAATGAATTAATAAAAGTAAATAAATTTATTAAGAGTTATTTAGTAATTTTAGAGTATAAATTATACTCTTTTTTATGTTGTTGGAATAGAAAAATTCAACTTTCACTATTTTTTAAGAAAATTCTTTTGTATAATTCAGATCACATAAAAACTAACTATTTATAAGAAGAGCCTTAAAAAGTCACCTTCTCTTTCAATTTTACAGTGCAAAGCTAAAATGATTTATTTGAAATTGTGGAAAAGCTTTTGCATTAAAAGCTTGGGAATTTAATGCAACTTATTAATTCTAAAAGTATATATACAAAATAATAAATTTAAAATACATAATATACAAGTAATATAAAACTAAATAATATAAAATAATTACCTCTTGTTTTTGTAATGTAATTTTTTTTTTAAGTACAATATACTGATTCTCTATCATAAATTACTCATACTTTTTATATAATTTCATAAAAAGTACAATATACCTCTTATTATGTTACTGTATCTGAGGGAAGAGTGGGGAAGAGTTTGGTTCAATACTGTAGAACGTCTTTGTCAGTAGCTTGTGGCTTGGGCAATGGACATGTGATACTGTGAGTTCTTGTCTGTCTCATTTGGGAATTATATGCTCGAGGAAAACTGAAATGAAAAAAAGGGCAGTAAAGGACGATTCTTAGGGTATTTTGATTTGATTCGAGAGGGATCAGGGACATGATGGTTCCTGTACGAGATTGACAAGGATATGTTTTAAGTATGGTTAGCTGTAAGGCTGTAATTGAGGTAGCTTCTGTGTGCCGGGGAAGGGACCCTCTCATTTCATTTCGCTCATGATTTTCATATCTGGTTACCGAATAAATTTATAGTAGTTCTCTTTCGTTGGGTAAGGGATGCTGAATTACGACAAGTATGATAATTAGGGATGTGAATGACTTGGCTTGCTTATTTGATATTTGATGGTGGATTATAGAATTTAAGACAATATCACCTCTCACTTCGCCTCTCATTCAACTACATAATCAATAAAGAAAATGTCATTAATAATGCTAATGGAATATGATTAGACCTAAAGTAAGTAATCTAATAATTGGAAGAACAAACCGTGGTTTTGGGAAATAAATTTATAAATAGTGACCATTCTTAGGCACATAAGTCAAAAATATACATATCGAAAGAGAAAATTATAACTGATAACATGTTAGTACGAATGGAAAAAATTTGATTTTTTTAAAATAAAATATCAAGTTCGAGTTTTGTAAATGAAAAAACAGGTACTGAGAAAGTTTTTCTCTTAATGGAATCCGATATAACTCGATTCTAATTTAATGGAGATTCAATGTGGTTATTAGATACTGAAATGTTAATAAAAAAAATAAAAGAAAATTATATATTTGGACACAAAGGGGAAGTGGCTTATTATAAAGTAATTAGAAATCAGGAAAAGGGCCATTTCTTGGAATTCTTGAAGCAAGTAGTAATGAATAGATTGTTCCAACAAAGCAACTTAATTAGTTCTTAATTTTGCAACTTCAGTTCATATAATTAGTACATGATTCATCCATTTCCGTCTTCTATACTTGCTTAATTGGGGAAAGTAGGGCGTATATACGCCTCTTCATCATACAATTTAGATCCATTACGTAGCAGCTGACATCAAGCACATGGTACCCTCTAAAGCAATCTCGGAGGTTATCATCTTTCACATGATAAAGAAATTCGCTTCTCATTATACACCTTAATCTTTTTTTCTTAAGAAAAAATGTTTTGGGTCAAAGTAATTGTAAGGAGGGGGAGGTGGGAACTTGGACAGATAAAGCCATAAAGTAACCCAAACACCTATGGAAAAAGGGTTGCTTTCTAGATAAAAAATTAAAAACAAAAATAAATTAAAGAGATCATGAAAGTTGCGCTTTGAAAATTACCCTAATTTTATTAGGTTTAGGTAATTTTTCATTAGTAAAAAACATTATAAAACCAGTTAGATTCCTACTAGAGCAGTTCATCTCTTCTGCAACCTTATCCACCAATGTGGTCTGACCTCTCTTTAGAAAATTAATAATTATTATAATAATTGCTTTCAAATTGATTTGAAACTTTCAAGTTTCTACGGCGACCATGTTAATCACTGTCAAATAGATAATGATAGAATGGAACCTCCATGAAAACGATCTCGACTCAAAGCACCAAAAATTTGTAATTAATTAAGCCTACCAATCCCTACTTTACCCACCTTTCTTTCTGTTCAAACTTCAAACACTCATGCTCCAACGCCGGGACCTCCCTGCGAATTTTATTTAATCATCTTTCTCTAGGCCAACCATGTAACTTTTTCAAAACATATTTTTTCAGTATTTGAATCAGCAAACAAGACTAAGTTTGTCTCTTCAAAATCCATTTAAAAACCGATCATATATATAAATTGAGATTAATTACAAGAGTTTTGAGAAATTTTATCGTCTACAACAATTTAAATCTTAATTAATTAACTTGATAAAAAGACAAACTTTCAACTCTACTTATACCTAGTTAGATGTCCACCCATAGCTATAGCTTTTGGACTGCATTAATATTGTTTTATGTAAATAAACACTTTTTGTGCCCATAATTAATTATTTGAGGGTAGGATATGATAAAATATTATTACTACTTTTTTTTTAGGTATATTTAATAAAATATTATGTAATAAGAGATAAACATTTTTTACTTTATTTTTTTTTATTTTAAAATTTAAATTTAATACCTCTAATATAAAAAGTCTTAATCATTATGACTTTTTTTAAGGAAAAAAGTATTATTACGACTGTATTATAGAGAAAATGTTTACAAAGGTTGGACTATGTACATGCCCAATTACTACTGGATGTTGATGTTATTAGATGGACTTCCTTGGTAGAAAAGGGTGCGTGTGGTCCTAATAGAGCTAAGACAAGTTGACTACAATGCAACTCATTCATGGAACGAAAGAGTTTTCCCCATTTCTTTTTCTCTTTTGATTAGTTAAGTCTTCATTTATAATATTTCTTTTATATATACTTTTTCGTACAGTATATTATTTAAAAATTATTATTATTATTTTTAATTTTTAAATACATTTTGTAATACTTTTAAAATAATAAAAAAAATTAAAAAACTTATAATAACAATACAACAAAACATAATACAATACTGTTAAACGGAGGTCTAAACAAACAAATTATTGTAGTACCGTACTGGTAAATAGTAGTCCAGATGGGTTGTGCGTGTCCATTTCCTACTTGAATTAAATACTTGGTGTCCAATCAAACTTATCTAGTTGGGTTGGTAGTTGCCTCGTGTTTCGTCGCAGGGGGTCTTACATTTGTATACTGAAGATTTTATAATTTTAGAATTCAAATTATTGCCTCTATTTGCCAGCTGTTGTTTCTCCTCCAAAAAAGTCCAAACACTCATTTGTTTTTATTAAATTTTATTAATAAAATAAAATAAAACAAGAAGGAATCTCACTTATTTAATAAAGATAAAATACTCAAATTCACCCTCAAAGTATAGTGGTAGGAATAGATTTACTTTCAAATAAAAAATAGAGACAAACTCATCCATAAAATTTTTGAGTCGGACAAATCACCTTAAATTTAACGTGTAACATCATTTAATATCAACAATTTGTTAATTTGACGTTATTTGACGTCAACAATCTGTTAACGAATCAACAGATTGTTAATGTTAGATGATATTACATGTTAAATTTTAAATGATTTATCAAAATTAAAACTTTATAAATAAATTTATCTCTTTTTTCTGTTGGGGTTAGATTCGTCTCTACCACTATATTTTGAGGGAGGATTTGGATATTTTGCCTTTAATAAATATCCATGGCCTCTTGTTAAGCTGTGAATCTGACCCCGGTGCTGTGTAGCTGAATATATGACATTTATAATGAGTTAGAGTTTCAACTTTTGAGTGTTTTTGACTAAATCATGAAATCAATTACATAATTATTAGGGATCAAGTATTGTTGCATGGGTTTGGTATTTTGGAAGGTGCAAGAAGAGGAAACCCAAGTGCCTAATCCTTTAATTACTTTTTTTGGGTAAACCATTAAGATGATGAAATTAAAGAAAATTAGGATTTTATGCTAATTAAAATGTCAAATGAAAGATTAAAATACTTTTAATAAATCAACACCCACAAAAATTTTATTAAAGATAATTAAATAATTTTGTAAAAAATTCTAATACTTAAAATGTTAAGACATTTTTATCCTTAATTTTCTATAAGATGATATAATAGTTTAGCTTTTGTTGATTCTAATCCATCCACATATGCTAGAACTAGGGAAAATGAAAATAATCTTTCTTCGCCTTGGCCCACAAGAAAAGTGATTTAATTTACGGTTTGACGGTTTGAAACCCATGCTCATTCATGAACTTTTATCATTGTAATGATATATATAGAGGCTAAGATTTTCTACAAATTAAATGGAATTCGTGGAAGATGCAGAAGATGGCATTGAGTGATATGCGTCAGAGATGACTTTATTGGCCATCAACATCAATCCATGACCTTTGTTGCTTAATTTCCATGATTCACATGTTTAAAAGACTTTTAACTTCATATTTCTTCATTGAAAATTTTTTAAAGGATAATCTAGTAATTAAAAGTTAAAATTTTTAATATAAAAATTTTAAGCACAAATCTTAGTGGGGAGTGATTTGAGAAAATGAAGAGTATTTCCTATCATATAACCTATTATCTAATGTACAAAAAAAAAAAATACTTCATTAAAACTTGTTAATTTATAGTTCTTGATACATTATTACCATATAAAATCTCATATATATAGTTTATGGAAACTTCCGTATTTGATTCCACTGTCTACTACTCTTAAAAATAGAATAAATTTAGTCATTTAGTATATGTAGCTTTCAACTGACAAGATAAGGAATATATATACTTAAGTTGTTTTCTCCATTAATTACTACGAATCAAGCATACAAATTAATTAGCTTCTTTGCTTCTGGATCTGGACACGAAAATAAAAGACTAAGATACTTCGTTAATTAGTACTCTTGAGCAACAGAAAGTCATTTTTTTAACACAAAACTTAGTATTAAGCCTATGGACTTTTCTTGTTTTCTCACATAAGCCTGCAAACAAAAAACGTAGCAAGTAACTCTTATGTTAACAATGACCTTTCACCCATGTGATTGCCGTGACTATACTTCTCATTGAAAAGCAAGTGAGGATATCCTGATTCTTCAGATTGAGTTCTTAACTTGACATTTCTTTATATTTATAGTGCAGATACTAAAACTAACAATGTAAATTTTACATTCAGAAAAAAAAAAAAAAAAAACTCTTATGTTATTAATGACAATCACATGAGTTAAATAGTCATCTATATAAATATATATATTTTAATGGCATTCCTTTTACACCTAAGCGCTAGTATGGCCAAGGAGTCAATTTACAAAGATCATGACATTCGAAAGTTTGCATGTCACTTTTTTTTCTTTAAGAGCTTACATGAGAAAACAAGAAAATGCAGGTGCACAGTATTGAGTTTTGCTTTAATAAAAAAACAAAATTGATAGGTAGGACGTCATGGTTTTGGGTAAGCGATAATGGGATATTTTGGAATTGGATTTGGAAAAGGAAAAATATAGGGCTGTGAGAAGTGCTGTTGAGATGGGGCGTAATGGGATCAAAACTGTTGCTAACACATATTGACAGTTGTGGACAGATGTGGACGAGCTACCTAATTGCAAATATCAACCACACGTGTAGACACAAAAAGTCCATGTGAACCCAGAGCAATGGAAAGAGAATATTCCTAGAACTTGGGTGAATGAATCAGAGTCAGCATTCATCTGTATTTTGGAAAGTTTTTCTTTTTTTTTTTCTTCTTTTCGTCGTCGGCATCAATGGGGTCAATTACATACCCACCGATCGATCGAAGCTCTGGCTGGTACTGAGATGCAGCCTGCACTCGTGTGGTGTGGGCTAATGGATTATGTTAATTCCTTTTCAATTCTTCAGACCATGGACCCGGGCCCCTCTTCTTTTCATTTTCTTGTTTTTTCCACTGAGTTCATATTTTTTTTAAAATAAAATAATAAACAAAAGGAGTTTTCTACTTTTGATTTGGTAACTCAATATCAAAGCCACATTGAAACAAAATTAAAAGTAAAAGAAATGAAGGTCATGTAAAGTTCCTAGTGCATCTACGTTGTATTCTGTGGTTATTCATCTGGATCCATCGTAAATAAAATATAAAAAGAAAAGAAAAAATCATGGCATTTAATAATAATTATTAAATATGTGAGATATAATATAAATTTTAATTTTATTAAATTTATCATGTGATTATTATTAAATATTTTGATAATTTAAATATCAAAATATCTTTTTTTTTTCAAGTATAAAAGGCATGTTTGTATTAATTTCTTAATATTTAAAAATAACATTAAATTCTGACTAATCTAAAATTTATTTTTTAATTTATAAGATTTAAATCCAAAATTTTATTTAAAAATAATTAAACTCATTTTATTCAAATTGTTTCAATTCAAATTAACAAGATCATTGGTGTTTGTATTGTATTGTACACATTGTTTTGTTACTTAGTCTCAAGGCAAAAGCCCACTCTATGAATGTAACAATTAGCATTAATTCACCCAAGCAGCTAGCTCCTGGGCTTCTTACAAATTTGTACTCAATATTTATTATTTATTTCATTTCCACCCTAGGTGGGCCGAGCACGAGATGCTGTCGGTCACGGGCTAAGGAAGGCTGCAGTGATGGATCTGGTCCATTCACGCACTGGAATGCATGGCGATTAAATTTAAGAGAACTGAAAATTGGGACAAAAATAGCACAGAAGAGCTGTTGTTTTTCTAAACCCTTTCTATAGGAGAGTAGGATGCAGACTCATCTCTACATCAGGTCAGGATAGGAGGGTGCCTTGTTTTTGTAACCCTTTCTGTGGTGGGGTATATAGTCAGCTTTCTCTGGCGGATCGATTAACATAGCAATTTTTGCTTCATTAATTTTCTTGAGAAACAAACAGCTGTTGTCATCAGAACAGAATTTGGCAAGGACAGAGGAAGATATTCATAGGGATCTCCTTAGCAGAGATTTTTTTAAGTTGACAAAAGTATCTCAATTTCTTTTGATAAAAAGGTGTTTTGTAATTTATGCCGGCAAAACTCTAGCCTTAAATTAAGGAAGACCCATGGTGGTTGAGAAGAATTTTTCTATTGAATAGTAACATTTTATAGTTTAACATAATTTAAAATGTAAATGGTAATATTTTATAATTTAATATAATTTAAAATGTAAATTGTTAAATTTTTTTAAAATTAAAAAGTATAATTTTTAATTTTTTTATAGAGTAAAAAATATTTGTATTTTTTTAATAAGAATAATTTAAAAATAAAAAAGAAAAATTAAACTCAATTCATAAATTAAAGTCATACATAAGTAATCAATCTACTTATAATATATGTGTATAAAAAATATTTGTATTTCTTACCGTAACAAAAGTCACGGAAACTAAACAAGTGATTTCCAACTAAAAAATATAAACGACTAAAAATAAAAAATAAATGTCCAGTCCGTACTGACCTAATGACTACCTAATTGAATGCGTAAATTATGACAATATGTCTTGAATTGAATTCTAACTCAAAAGACTTATTTCTCCTCCTCAGATAATTCTTTCAATGTTCAAAAAATAAAAAATAAAAAATAAAAACTGACATGCTAGTGGCTAGGGTAAATCCCCTCAAGTACCCTTTTTTTTTTACTAAGTTTACAAAGGTGGTAATCGAACCCACCATGAGAGAGGAGAGAAATGTACTGCAAGACAGCCTCAAAGCTGCTTGGCCGGAAGGACTAAGTGCCTTCAGCACCCCTATTTATTACTATTATTATTATTTTTGCTCATATCTCCTTTTTCCCAGAAGAAACAAATCAACAATAGAGCCAACTACAATTAAGAGGCAATGGCTACATCTCTTTTAAGAAATTATGGTAATATTAAAAAATTTAAGAATGAGTTTTGACAACCTTATTTTTCATTCTCTAGTTGTATTACTTTTTTTTTTTTTGAACAATTTATCAAAAGACATGCTCGAAATACCCTCATGAAAAAAAAAAAATACACTTCAAGTTAGTAAGAATCCAATTGATCCGAAAGATTAGGTGCCTTTAGTTGTATTAGTTAAATAATAATAATAATAATAATAATAAACCTAATCAACAACAGGCTATCATACAACAAATTAGATGCGTTAAACAGAGATTACATTCATTGACAGCTATACCCAATCAACAACAGGCTATCATACAACAAATTAGATGCGTTAAACAGAGGTTACATTCATTGACAGCTATTCCCAACCGGTGGAGGTGGCCTCCTATTATTACGTTTTCTGTCTAATACAGAATTGGGGTTACTTCTTTGTTGCTGGTTGTCTCTCTTTTGGAGGTGTTCTCTGTGTTGCTGGTTCCTGTCATATTTTTTTATTACTTTTTTGTGGGTGGCTACCTTTGTGTTGTTGATTCTGCTACCGTTGGTGAGGGTGGTTGTCTCTTTGTTGATGATCCTCTCGCCCTCGCTAAGTTCTCTGGTTCACCGGGCCTCGCTGATGGTGGCCATACCCCCCAGATGTGTGTTGCTGATTGGTCCCAACTCCCCACCGCTGATAACCACCAGCATCAGTTGATGGATACCTCTGGTAGGCATCATAACTGCCTTGACGAAAAGGATAGGCACCGGCCTCTGCGGACATTTGTATAACAGGCCTTTGCATGTATCTCTTGATCCACCATTCTGATGAAGTCCTGGAGGGAAAGATACATGGCTGTTGGCAGCATATTGGCTATTTCTCTGATAAAGAGGATGAGACCCATTGTGAGAAGGGTTGGAAGCTGAAGGACTATAGGGTTGATCATACGCATGAGCATATGGGGTTTGCAAAGCAGGCACTGAAGGTTCATGGTGACCTGCATTAGAATAATCTGCCACAGGCGAAACCATTTTAGGTTGACCGTGATTATGAAACCCATAAGGGTTAACTGGTGAAACATGGGGAGCATTGGCATAAGCTAGAGGTGGGGCATGAATATCAATGCCAAACCCATTACGATCAACCTTCAATTGCAAACTATTCACAAGAAGTCGATGTGATGCCTCTTCGAGTCTATTTCCGGAAGCGGTTCCAGGGGGATTCTGCCTGAAGTAGAATGGGATCATAAATTATTAATGACAGATATATTCAACAGGGAAATGCAGTAAGCCAAGGAAACAGAGTTTTTAAAGAGTATCCAATTATTTATTGAAACCTAAAACCAAAAGCAAGTAGAGAAAACCTTCTATTTTCCCATGGTTTCCTCCGAGAATCTTCATGCCATAACTCAGGTTCAGGTTTCAGATCACTTAACTGCACCACCTGAAAGATAAGAAATTAATAACGTCAAAAACAACGTCGATCCTAAAAATCAGTGAATTACAATGAAACATGGGCAACTATGGAAAAGCTGAGTATTTTGCAGCAAAGCTCTTGAGTTTTGCCGAGCATGCTGGGAAGATTAGTCCATGAAGCCCATTGTATCAACAAACAAAAATCAACTCCCAGAGAAATTTTCTTCCTAAGCCTCCAAAGGATGATGCTCTTCAGAAGCCCAATAGGAACTTCTACACAGTTAAAAAATAAGGTGCAAGTTTAGCAGTTGCTTGACAAACCATTTTCCCAAAACGACGGTGGGGAAAATGCAATGTCTAACAGCATTTGGATCAACAAAATTCTTAACTAAATGAAAGCGCATTGCAGGTGATTAGGCAAGGGAAACAAATATATACATGAAGAATGACCAGGCATTGCCTATACTTGAATTAAAATTAATTACCCGTCCTTCATTACATCAAAAAGAAGAAATATCTAGCCATAAACTAGAGAACTGTCACTTTATCTCTTTCCATACCTAAGGAGGGAATATAACCCCAGCAGGCCGACCGATCATGTGCTTATGTGCATTTGGAAGTCTGTACATCCAACGTCTGATAAGCAAGCACAAGAGAAAAAGAGTTCATTGGTAAATCAATTAACTAAGCCGACCAATGCATCAATTCTAGAAACCTTACATGAGTTCATGGGCCATCACATCTTCCTTGCATCCAGTTGGAGACCTAAACACAGGAGGGTGAGTATCTCCAGCACAAGGGAAAATGTAACCATTCATCCCATCACTGCGTGTAGTCCTAAATGAATCAGAAAAAGCGGGAACATATCTTAAATTCATCATTGGTAGGAAAAGGAGACAGCAAAAGCTTAAAAAAATGTAAATGTTCCAAAATTTCACTCAATAGTAAGAAATTGGATAACAAAGATCAATAAACATGTTCACATAGATTTCAAGATAAGAATGACATTGGATTAAAAAGAAAAAAATCCTTATAGATCCTACAAGGTTGTAAAACTCTAGGATTGTATCACAGGGTTACAAACTAAATAATGAGAGATTTCCATCAAAAGTTCTATCTCATTTCACAGATTGCTAAGTCTAGATTGGAATGTGTACGTTATTATTAAAATGGCCTTCTGAACACAACATTAACAGATTTCAATACTTAAAAGTTAATAATTAATTGAAAATCCCCCCTATATCTTTCAAACATACTTTTTGAGCATTTGTAGGTTTAGAATTAGCTTTAATGTGGA
>BPVZ01000049.1:483273-494260 GCA_020521535.1 Rubroshorea leprosula
TCAAATGTAAAATTACACGCACTCTCATATAAACCCACAATATGAATTCCAACTGTCCCTTCACCTGCTCCTTAGACCGTTACAAAAGTTTTAAAACAATCTCTCCGAGGTCCTATTTGAAAAATGGGTGAATCAAAGCACAACATAAACATTTAAATTAAAATTAAGTGACGATAAAATAAGACAATTCATGTATATTTCTTTTAATGGATTTATATTTCGAGAATTGAGATTCGAACTCTGATTTTTGAATTAAGGTATACACTTGTATTATTTATAATTATTTAACGTAAGAACCATCTGTTAGGTATTAATTATATTTGAAAACACATTTTTCTTTTTACAATGCAATTTTTTTGGACTAACAATGATTGAATTGACCATTCATGATTGCAAGCCCAGATAGAGGGAGTATCCAAGAAGGATGGCATCTTCGTCGTTTTCTACATTTTCAGGGTATCTTCCTATTGCCTTTCTACTCAAACATTTTTCTTTTTATGCCCAAACAGTTCGAGTTAGACCATAGAAAAGGTTTTCCAATGTTTTTATTTTGATTAATTTGAAAAGAAAAAGAAAAAGAAAAAAGTAATGCATGACTCTGTGACAGAATCAACTGTTGGGTAATTCCGTCGGTACACCGTGCAACCTTTGCGTTTCCTGCAATGCCGAAAGACAAACAAATCAAATCTTGTTGCTATGATTTGACCGCATTTCACTCTATGAACATCGATCCCATATGGCCCCGCTCACTAATCTGATCCTGACAATTAGTTTCGACAGCCGCGATTTGCTTGGAAGTTTTGAACCAAGTTTAGAATCATGAAATGGGGTCATTGTAATGGCCACATAAACAATTGTTACTTAATGTCTCACAATAACACTATAGTTGTATGTGGTTTAATTATTAAATGTAGTTAATAATTATAATTATTAAATATATAAAATATAATATAAGATTTACTTTTATCAAATTCATTATATTCTTATTATTAAAATTTATGACATTTTTAATATTAAAATATCTTCTTTTTTATGCACTTATATTATTTTAAATCAATCAAATACGTACGAGGTATCCCACCAAATGGAAAAGATAACACAAGTAGTTAGTTACTTTTACAGTATAATCTAGCTTACTGAATCAGGTATAAATTTAGTCGAATCTCTTAAGTGTATACTTACAAGCTGAAATTAACAATGAATCTTCAAAAAGCAATTGGATATATATAATTAATCCTGTTAGTTAAACTACTCCCCTTTGTCCTAACCATAAATTTAGCCGCTTAATTAGCACATTAATTATATTATATATGACAGCTCTGACTCTTATATTAAACAACTCTACTCTAACTCTTATTTATATAGCACGATTGGGTTGAATCAATTGGATGTATACAACATTGATTCAAGTAAAATATTTGAAATTAAAATGGGTTTAAACAAAATGAAATTAAGTAGAGAGAAGAAAAAAAGGGGCTCAGCAAATAAACATGTAATCTAAATATTCTTCAATGAGAAGGAATTATAAGGGACAGCTTTAAACTTAGATATTTGGTAAGTAAATATCTTTTTATAAATTAGTTATAAAGTTTAAATTTTAACTAACATAATCAATTTGAGATATATAAAAGTGAACTCAAAATCACACTGATCATTGAAAAAAAAAAAAAAAAGAATTAGGAGGGCCCTATGTATCATCAGTTGAAATGAAGACAAAGTTCACAATTACAATAGTACAATATATACAAATTGGTAAAGATTATTATTCTAACTCTTCAACCTTTTATAGATCTGCCCAGAAATGGGTTAGCCAGCTTGCTAGATTATTTCAAATCTGATGAAACCTTCAGTTTCTCTTCTTTTCTATCAATTCCTTATTCTTTTCTTGGTAGGGTCAATTACTGGTGGGACAAAATCGTTGGGCGAGACTAATTATCAACATAACCCATGTGAGTGAATCTATCAAGTAGTTACAAAGTCTAATTGTGTTTATTTTAATTAACTAATAGCTAGCATGATTGATGGTCGGGAGGTCTTTTTGCTATAAATCCTGCTAAAGATGTTGGCGTTTAGAGCTAAAACCTCTCTTCAGTTCCACATATCTTAAAAGATTAATCATATATGGATAAATTATTTGTACAATTTTTGTTTATAATTTCAACATGTCATAAAATAAAATAAATAAATATAATAATATTACAAAAAAAAAAAAGAAAAAAAAAAGGGAGGATCTGATCATGTATTCGTGGGAAAATCCAAAAAGAGGAAGAAGATAAACAAAGCGGACAGAGAGAGAGGCTTTTGCATGGGAGATATTATTCATCTGCTACCACTTTGATCAGAGGTTGGGTATGTTGTTCGCCGGCGACCGGCACTCTCCATGTTTAGTTGTATGCCAGTCTTAATTGCTTGCCTTATCTTTTTCAAGTATCATTCAGAGGTGTCATCGGAAGGGCACTTTTTGTGGGAGGTGGACCTACTAGATATGCATGCCATACAACACAAATCTAAGGCATCTTATTGTATTACCAGTGAACCATTTATATTATTGGCATAAAATTACCCAACAAAAGGTGGACTTGAATTATAAAAATGACTAAGCACTTATTATGTACTGATTTTAGGTATCAATTTCATGGTTGTTCAAAAAATAATAATTTTAGGTATCAAGATAAAAAAAAATAATAATAATAATTTTAGGTATCAAATAGCCTAAATTCTATATTGGGTTTTCGGATCTAGTGATTCGTCCCTAAACTTTAAGTGTTTGGATTTAGTTAGTCGAAAATTCGACTCCTACTAACGCTTTGAAAAAATATTCTTCATTCCTCAAATTTTCTAATGTTAAAAAAAAAAAAAAAAACCCAACTTCTATTGTTGGTCATTATGCAGATCCAATTTTGTCTGGATCCGTAGATGAGCAATCGGAACCGGATTTTGGTTTTGGTCGGATATCAAACCCAACCCAAGGTCTCTCCTTGCTGGCATCTTGGAGCAACCCCGAGGGTGCGAACCGACCTTACCAAATCTAAAGGATAAAGTGAGCCCAGAAAAATGGACCCAGAATCCAAAATTAGGCCCAGTGAGTCTCATCCCTGGCTTGCCCCAGCCTTTTTGGGCTCAAGGTTGGCAATGTCTACCTAACGGCAGCATACAATGTAAGGCTTTGCAAAGCTTTATTGGATAACACTTTTTTCGATGCATTATTTTTTAAATTTTATATCTTTTTTTTTTATTTTTAAAATATATAAAATATATATTTGAAATGTTAGAGAATAAAAAAACTCACCGATAGAGCTATAAGTTAACATTATCCAACTAAATCTCTGCACCATCTCGGATGCCTTTTATTTATCTTTTATTTCTTTTATTTATCTTTTATTTCTTTTATAAAAAAGTACTGATAAATAAATAAATATTAATAGACAAAAATTGTACAAAAAATAATATTAAATACATAAAAATATTAATAGATATATAAATTATCTATCAATCTTTATTTTTTTTTTAAAAAAAACCGCCTCTGGGTCATAGGGAGTAGAACAATTTAGAAACAGTTCTCACATTCATTTCCCCATAAGTACAAAAGGAATAAGAAGCAGATTATTGACTGGATGTAGATATCATATACAGTCATTAGTTACAAAAGTTTACTTGACGTCCCTTGCATAACTTCACAATGTGAAACTAAGCAAATACTTGACTTACAGAAGTCACAGACCTCCAAAAAGTGATTCTCAACATCCAACAATACTGAGAGGACTCCAACTGTTGATGTCTATGGTTCTTATTAACTGGCCTTCTCAAACATTTGCGATTATTATACCCACGACCCGTGTTGGCTTAACTTAATGACCATTTTTCCCTTTTGAGGAGAAGAATCTGCTGAATCCTCGCTGGTTTTTCTCTGGTGTTGTAGTGGATGAGGAAGACGGTGAGCTTGACTTGGTAGGCACCTGTTTTGGAACCTTTGAGTTGACTGGTGATCTCCTATGGTTTCCTTCGGTATCTGATGGACTGCATGGTGAGGTGTACTGAGTCACTGGGGACTCTCCACCAGTTCTCAGGATGCTAGCAGAAGTAGCTGCATCCATCTCCACCTGGTCTGAGTCTAGGAAGTTGCTGCTAGTAGTGGTTTCATCTTCCGTGCATCCTTCCCCCTTTTGACTTCTTTCAATGTATAGTGATCCTATGTTTTCTGTTTGAGGACGTAGAGCTTTCAACTGCCTGCCCAGAAGAAATATGGTTTCTTGACACTCTGCCAGCTTCTCCGCTGCAGCTGTTAATTCTCTCTCCTGAGACAGCAAGAAAAATACAGTTTCAAGTTTGGGGTTCTTTTATGTTTGATCAAGACTAATATAACTATAACCTAGGAAGTCAAATAAGAACTAAACAGGTTCAAGCACAAGTTAAAGATTTCATGGTCACAATCACAAATAAAAGGACTTTAGAGATAGGGAGTCTCCTGAATAAAAAGTCTTGGCAATCCTCACAGATGCAACAAATATGAAGTTAAGGTGAAACTAGTTTGCCCAGTATAGACAATTCAGTATGTTTTATTTATTAATGATAATATAGCAATCTAGATTCTGAATATCTGTGACTCAGAAAAATCAATTTTAAGAAAAGTCGAAATGTAACCTAACCTCCTTGGTCTTCAGGTCACTATCAGCTGCAGAAGAACAGACAGAACAGCTTTCATTCCTGAAAGAGATGGGAAAAGATAAATTGGAGAAAATTTATGTAAAGGTGAAGACATGTTCATTCTCATGAATCTGGAATCTGGATACTCAACAAATAGAAAAATCACAAGTTCATGCTGTAAGATGAAAGTTCAATGCTAACCTTTGCAATTGCTCCTCAAGAACTTTACATCTGTCTAAAGCATCATGATGACTTTGCTTTTCATCTTGAAGCTCCTTTTCGAGAGTTTCTATCTTTACCTGGAGAAGGTTCACCTCACTTCCTAACTCGTCTGCACGTGTTTCCAGTGACTTATAAGACTCTGCCATGCACTTGAGCTGCGTATCAGCCAAACTGTTTGTCCTTTGAGCAGAAGCCAATTCTGATTTAGTTTCTGCTATAAGCTGCTCAGTTTCATGTAATTGCAATTTCTTCATCTCCAGACTTTCGGTACATCGAGCAAGATCCGCTGCCATGCTATCTCTCTCTGATTTCAGTTCTTCAAACTCCTCCAAAGAGACTTTGCAGGGAGCAGTTTTTGCTTCATAATCTGAGACTAAATTCCCATCATCAGGAACCTCAGGGTTTGAAATATGGATGCAGCCATTCTGATATCTTTCTCCTGATAAATCCTGTTGAACAACCTTATTTTCCGGCAAAGCAACCTTATCTATGCAATCAGGACTGCTAATTTCTACTCCGTTATAGCCCAGCATATTGAATTTTATCTCACCAGCTTTAGCTAGAACATGAGAAAGATCAAAAACAAAGTCAGCCAAAATTCCTTCCCTGCTTAAGACCCTGTTAAAGGTGACAGAGAACTCCTCAATTTTTTGGCTTAAATCATTGTCACTGGAACAGGCATCATCAACTACCCTTGCTTCTTTTCCCAGAGACATCACAAAGTCATGAATCTGAGTAATGGCAGCTGCCAATTCATGACTAATTTGCACAGTTTCTGAATCCAGCTTGTTATCTTGTAGCAAAGAAATTTCTTTCTCTGAAGTTAGGCCATGGTCTTTAGGACAAGCCAGCCCATTGCATGTTGGATTAGAATACTGTACTTTCTCAGAGACACAATTTACAGAGTGCTGATACATACTGTCCTGTGCATCCTGCAACACCCGTTTAATATCTTCCAAAGTTCTCTGCATATCAACATCCATGGACATCGATTCAAGCACCATAGAGATCTTTGCACGAAGCTTCATGATAGGAGCCTTGTCGGCATCAGATTCAGGATTCACTACTGACAAATCTGCATCAGAAGATACCTGATTCACTGATGAATGCTTGTCAGACTGGAGATCTTTTGCAGAAGCAATCTCTTCTGATGCATCACTCCTAGTCCTAGCAATATCAGATGTCTTACCATTGGCACACTCTGAAATGGTGCTTCCATTGTTTGTATTTGAATCATTTGACAAACAAGCCAACTTCTCCATCTCCAGAAAATCATCCATAAGGTCCATGTGCTTCGCATTTTCAGTATTGTTCGACTTCTCAATGTTCTTTTCCTTCTTGACTTGGGAGAGTTCAGACATTAATGCAGTTGTCCATGACTCCACACAACTTGCATCGTCATCATTTCCATCTTCAGAAACAGAAGTGATGCTAGGTGGATTGCTAGCATTTTGACTGGAGTGACCTTCATTAGGAATTTGAGAAATGCCTTTGGGGGAACTTTTCAGTTGATTGCTAATCTGTAGTTGAGCTTCTAAACTTTGAAGCCTGCTAACAGTCTTGGCACACAGATTTCTTGAAGCCTGAAGTTCACTGTTACGCTTTGCCAGAGCTTCTTTCAACATCTTTGTCTCTTCTTCCATTGCTAATAAGCGTTCTGTGAGAAAATCATTCTCTTTCTGGACTTTCTGTACATGGTCAAGGGAAAAGTCAGTCACCTGGGGCACATGTGGACTGGAAGGCCTAACGGGAGACTTCCTTAGTCGAGTATCTCCATAATCCCGTCCTAAACTTTCAACCTCTAGCTTCATTTGGGCAAGTGCAGCAGGACCTGGCAACTTCTTCCGCACAAGGCCTCGCAATCTTTGGCATTCTGCTTCCAACTTTGCTATTTTTTTAACACCCTCTATATGCTGCTTGTTGGCTACTTCTGCAGATCTCATGCTCATGTTCTTTTCTTCATTACGAATTTCTAGCTCTTTTGAAGCCACATGCAGTTCATATTTGAGTGAATTAATTTCTCTTTCACATGACTCAATATTACTCTTCAGAAGCTCAATCTCAGCCTCAGCTTGTGATTTTTCTTCACTTAACTTGATGAGCATATTGGAGCGCTCTTGCAGTGACCTTGAAAGTGCAGCATTATCAGCTTCAGCCCTGAGGAGTTCTTGGTCTAGGCCAGCTATTCTGGCTTCAAGCTCAAGCTTAATTTTTTCACATTGCTTATTTTTGGTAAGGACAACATCTTGCAACTTCTGCTCATGTTCTTCCTTAAGATTTCGTATCTGCCGCATGCATTCTTTAAGAGCACCATCCAAATGTGATGCTTTATCTTCAGCAGTCAGCTTCAAAAGTGTAACAGATTCAAGATGATTTTTCAATGCCAAAGCTTCTGCTTCAGCCTTTTCCCAGCCTGCAATAATACTGCTCTCAGTTTGGATAAAAATTTCAAAACAAAATGAATCAGAAAATATTTAGTTGTTAGTCAGGTTTTGAGCAGAAAAATAACCTGAAACTGCTTCTTCTGCAACTTTTGTATGCTGTTTCACCAGGTCATCCTTCGTAGTAATCTCTGAATGTGCTGCTGAGAGCTTTTCGTTCAAATCTTTAATCTGATCTCCCAATGTCTGAACTTGTTCTTCATATGTCTTTACTTGATCTTCCAAACCAGTAAGATGTGAATATGATTCTACAGAAATTTGAACGTAGTTTGGTTTCTTGTAATTATCCTGTTAAAAGAGGCACATAGTAAAATAAATTAGAAGTAGCTGACATAAAATATGCTGGATGTCTAAAATATTTGAACCTTGGCATAATATTTAGAACATTGCAAAATTAGGCAATCCCTGGATGGGGTAACGTACTATGAAATACAAAAAATATTAAAAAAAGACCAGTAGAGAGCATAGGATATGTTCATAAACAATTCTTAAAGCACAAGTGCTCATCCCCCATTTGTTCTAGAGGAAAAATAAAATATAAAGAGCATATGGTTTACCTGATTGCCTAGAGATTCAGCAGCCAAAGTAGCAGCCAAGGAATCAGCTGCAGCAGCAGCAGCAGCCGCTGCCTTTTCAGCCTTGTCAGATGACTTCTTCTTCTTCCAAAGGCGGTCCATCACTCAAATCACCTTCACCTTGAGTCAAAATGAATGAAATTTGGTTAAGAAATATATATGCAAAAAAATAAACTTAACGTTGGCTCATGTCAGATGCAACATATTATACACATGAATTGTGAAGCAACCAGTAAGAGAAAGCAACTAGATGCAGAATCACAATTCACAAAGCATAGTCTACCATCAATAGCAAAAATCTCTCAGACATTATTGAACAAAGCAAGGACAAAGACTACTCATTGTTCATTTTTCAGCTTCAAATTAACAGCATGCTTCTCTGAGATTAGGTTTGCACATAGAGGTAACACACCTAAGATCATAAGACAAAAGCCAGGGATGAAATTTGATGCCTTTAAAGCACAATCCAGAAATTATATATGGAACAAGCAAAGCATAAGTGTCTGAAAAAAATTGTGATAATACTTTGTGGGGTTGATTCCCTTATCTTAAGGTAATAATAAAGATTAGAGAAATTAGTGAAATGAACTAAAAAACAAAAAATGAAAAGATAAAAACAGTAATATAACAATTAGTCAGATTAGGTAGGAGCTCTTTAATAAGGTAGTAGTCTAACTGAAGCCAGCTCTAGAGGATAGAATAATTTAGGTACATAAAAACAACATACCATAAATCAACTTTGATTTATTAATTTCTCAGGAAAAAAAAAATATATTGAGAAAGTAAGTTTCGTTTTCTTCCCTTTCGCTTCCTGTAGAACGGTACATTCTAGGTAACTAAAAGTTAGCACCAACCAAGAGTCCAAGACAAAACGCCTTGTCACAAATTAAACCTCTCAGGAAAAATTTCCTCAGCAAAAAAACAGACTCATCAAGCTTGAAGAGGAAATAGAAGTAAGTAATCAAAGAGAAAGAGCTCTAATTAAAGTTGGGGAAATAGTCCACAAACAGTATGGATTCTAGCACGAAATTGAGATTTTCAAGGCTTCAAGAGCTCGAATTGGAGTATGTTCTTTTGATTCAGGAAAGCTGCAAAGATCTAGTCGCAGAGCTCGTCTAGAGGTTGTGATCTTAAAATCAGATTTCATGTCAACTATGAAACAGACGTCTACAGAAATTGAATATGTTGAAAACACACAAAATTGCAAATATACATTTCCGCATTCATCTGAAATTAGAAGAATCGAGATCTGTTCTGCCAAAATAAATGCGATTCAAAAATTAATGGAAGATCCTGTTGAGCTACAGTGATATGAACAGAAGTATGCCAAAAAAATTATTTAGCGAATTAAAAGAAGTCCGCTGATACCGAGGAGATATCACCGGCGAAGAAAAGCTGAGAGACTGAGAAGAGGCGCAGGCGGCCACAAAAGTACCAGAACGAAAAGCTTGAATTGGACGAAAGGCACAACAGAGACCTCACCGACAGAAATTGATATGAAGAACAATATCAAATTTGACAAAAAATGGAAATAATTACTCCGGAAAAAAAACCGATTGCTTTTTATCAAAAGGCAGGAAGAAACGAAGCGAAGACAGAAACCACCGCTGTTCGTTTCAGTCTCCCACTCTCTCCAACTCTCCCGAACAACATTCACATTTAAAAAAAAAAAGCTGAAGCAAGACAAAAATCCGACTTACCGTGAGAAATGCAGCTACAGCCTGAGAATATCTGCGGAGCTTGAATGTAGATAAGGAGTCGTAGGAGAATAGAGCTTAGAGATCTGAGATCGTGGTTGATTTATCGGCACTTCTCCGGTATTGGTTGTGTATATGAGATGAGAAGACGAGTGAGAGGAGTGGCGGAAACTGGCGATGAAGATGAAGGAGGATTGAACGTGGAGGAGCGGGTGGTGGCGGTGGTGGTGGAGGTGGAAATATTCTGGGCGGAGTGTCACTAGAGGAAAGGCAAGACGTCGCAAAAGCTCCAAAACAATCACCTTTAAATATTTTGGAAAAACGCACTAAAAGTTACTCGTAAAATAAATTCTGTTTTTCGAATCTAAAAAAATATATTATTTTTGGGAGAAAACGATTTTGGTTTGACGGATTTACCTCTGGAGATCAGTAAACGGTGAGGGAGTCTTGGGCGAGAAGCGAGGCGAGCTGGGCGAGGATATATTTGGGAATTTGGAAAAGTGGAATATGATTTACAACTTGGAACAATGGACCACCGTCACTTCTCTCACTCCAGCTCAGAAGTAGAAGTTTAATTAAGTCTTCTGAGTAATGTCACCACGTGCTTCCAATTTATGATGACTCCAAGAATCACCACATCAAGGCCGACTAGAATGAGTGGATCTGATAATCACACAAGGGGAAAATTCAAAATTGCGATTGAAATACCGTGTAATCTGGGGTTAACATGGGCACAGACATGGACCAGTAATAATGTTATATGGTTATTAAAATAGTAAAATATTATTTTTTAAAATATTAATTTTATTTATTAAAAATAAACACAAAAAGTAATTAATAAATTAAAATCAATCATTAAACTTATATTCTCACATACTATATAAGAAAAAACTAAAATTTTGATGAGTTTAACAATTTTGAAAGTGTTGCCAATGATCTGTTAATTTGAGTGAAAAGAATTCGATTTCGTTTAAATAAAATATCAAATTTGAATCTTATAAATGGAGAAATCAATATTTGAAGAGTTTCTTCATAATGAGATTCAATTCAACTTGATTCTGAATTAATCAAAATCTAATATAATTACTAGATATTAGAAGATTTGTATAAAGAAAAAAAAAAACAATTTTGAGAGTGTTAATGACCACACCCATGTAACATAAATTTTTAGATGGACAAGTTATTAAGAATTATATGTAAATTAATATTAATTTTTATATCTAATTGAAAACAATATAATTGTTATATTATTTAATATTATAAATTTATAATTATAAGATTATTGATTTCTTTTGTGAAGAGGTTTATCGATAATATTATATATATTTATTAGTTTAATAATTTATTATAGTTATAAATTTATATAATATTATAATTATAATCTTGTCAATATACAATAAGTTTATAA
>BPVZ01000049.1:513901-539833 GCA_020521535.1 Rubroshorea leprosula
TTTTTTTAACTAACAAAGTTAATATTTCATTCATTTGATTAATTGACTATTAGTTGATTATTAATAGATAAAAACTTATTTTCAACTAACAAAATTAATAATTAGTGATTATTTTTTTTATTTTACTAAGTAATGAGTTAAAATTTATAAATTTAGTAAGGTAAAAAATTAAAAATATTATAATATAAAGTAAGTGACTAAAATCTTTAAATTTAATAAGATGAAGGGTTAAAAATAAAAGGCTAAAAGTAAATTTTTGCCCACGGATCCACGGCCTTATATCACCTCCTCCTCGTACAAATTGTTGTAATTTTTGTCCGTATAGATTAAGAGTATATATATTATATTTTTTATTACATATTAATATATATAATTAAAAATTAATTATTATTTTATTAATTTTTTTTTTACCAATGAAAAATTGAGAGATAAGGGAATAGTTAAAATATCACTACGATGATAACTTGAACCCTTGACAAAAAAGACAAGAGAGAAGGTGTATTTTCATCGTAACTAAGGTCGCAAGTGCATTTTATTGATTATTTAGTAAAAATATCTCACGTAACATTAATATTAAAAACAAAATTTGTGTTTATAATTATTCATATGTTTTAGTAAAATACTTTTTAAAAAACCACCCGAGAAAAATACAAATTATGGTAAAAAAGGGTAAAATATTGGATGTATTACACTCAGACAGAACTTTCGGTGTTTGGATTATCTCAAATTTATTTACGTACACGTAAATGCTGCAGGCTGCACCTGGTGTTTGCTCAGGAATGGAGAATTTCCTGACACCAAATACTTCTAACTACTGCATTTCTAAGAATTGAATTTGGGTTAGATTTCCAGACCTCGATAGAAAATTAATTTTGGCATGCTTTTAATTAGCTCTGAACCAAAAATAGGATTTGTATATTTGACAAGCTCGATGATTTATTCTTCTTTGTCATGCTGTGTTCAAAAAATGTGTTGCTTTCTCCAAGTCCATATATATTTCACAAGCTCAATTAATTAAGGTTTGAATATTAGTTTGAGAAAGTGCGAAATGTCGTTGGATTGGTTTTGGAAACTTGGAAGAATAATTACATTAAATGGATCTGTAAAAATTTTTTTATGTCAAATGGACTAGTTCAATTACGTACAAATATTGTTAACGTATTCTCTTTCTCTTTGCATTTCTTCCAGCCTCAAATATTGCTCTATTCCCCGACCCCTAAATTTGATGAGTATTTATAATTGGTTCTTTCATAAAAATCAAGTAAAAATACTAGTTAAATTAAGGGTTTGAACTTGAAATTTAATATTGAAAGTTTCAAATTTTAATTTTGAGATGGCTTAAAAACAATTTAAGAGAAGAAGTCAAAATTAAAATATCTTATTGTAAATAAGTCTTCGTAACACCTAAAAAAAAAAGAATTGATTGAATATATTCTCAGCATGATGGGCAGTAGCAGTTGAATCCTGAAAGCATCCTTGGATTTGTGGGGATACAAACCAAATATCGAAGAGATTGGGCAATGAAAATTAATTGCGTGAAGGTGGACAAACACCACTGCAATTTACTTTCCCAAGGTGGAGTGAATTAAGGACTTGCATTTGGATATATGTGCTCTGTTGAAGTAGAAAATCTCTTATCTAAAACATAATAAAAAAAATATAAGATAAATATAAAAACGTTATTTTATTTATCATTAATTTATTTTAAATTAAATATAAATTTTTTTTTAAAAACTTACCTGCTCAATTTTAACATATTTAATTAGTTACACAACATTTTTTGGTATCTGATAGCTAATTTACTATGTTCCCACGTTGTTACTAATAATGTCCGAAATCCATTTTAATTATCCCTTTATGATAATTTTGTCGGTTAAGGGTAATTATTTAACTTAATCTTCTACACAAGGCAGATGCATAGCTCGTCTCAAAAGTCATACTTCGTTACCTTAATTAGATGGATTGGAGGCAGTAACCTTCTTTCTTCAATTATATATTACTATTTCTGTTGTGCTTAATTATTTGGCATTTCTGTACCTCACCCACCTTCGGCTGTTTTTGCAAAACTCCTGCAGATTTTGCCACGTCCAAATGTTCTGTTGTCTTTTATGTAGCGTCGGGCATCTTGCAGAACTAGAAAACATATATAATCTCTATACCAATACCTAGCTACTTGAACAAATATATGTCGGAACTTTTTGCCCACGATAAAAGACATGATTCAATACATGAAAGGTTTTAACTTAATTAATTGCCCAATTTAGTTCTTAATGCATGTATTGTTGACTACTACTATGTGTCAATCGAGTTCCACATTACACAAACTGATTCATGATGTTATTTGTCTTTAATTAGATGCATATCTTGAATGGCTGAACCATTTTGATATTTAACAAGAAAAGAGGTAGATGGCTTGATTGGCAGTTTGAGGAAATTGCAAGCCACTTATAATTAACTCCATACCTACGTACAACCACCAAGGAAAGCTGCGGATAAAAATATAAATTTTATTATTTTTTATTTAAATATTTAAATATTGTCAATTTTTAAATAAAATAATAAACTTTTAACTTTTTTTTGGTTAAAAATGTTAATATTGTTTTTTTTTTCTATTTAAGAAACAATCAGATGGTGGTATTGATGTGGAAAATGACATTTTTACCCATTCAATTAATTCTTCAATGGAAAAATAAAAAGAAGCAAAGTTGGTATTTTTAAATTAAAAAAGTTAAAAATTTATTGCCTTGTTTAAAAATTGATAAAATTTATATATATATATATATATATATTTTGAACTTTTTGTCATGGGACGGATTCGAAACCCACTCAAAAGAGAAAGATATGCATTTTTTCAGCGGCACTAGTTATTGAACCACAAGGGCCAAGTACAATAAAATTTATGTTTTTAAATAAAATAAATAACAAAATTTGTATCTTTATTCATACATTTTCTCTATAACCGCCATACTGTTGATATGTGAGGACTTTTCCGTAAAAGTTGTACCTACATTCATCATTTATTTTATCTTAAAAAAATTTTAAGTTACACAATGTGAAATAAGTAGTTAACTCTTTTTAATTTTTCTATTTCTTAATTTACTATCCTTTTTATAAATCATACTATTCAAATTTAAAATTTTTTTTATTTTTATAAAAAATTTATCATTAAATTATTTAAATTGTTAATTTCATCTTTTAATTCTTAATTAGGTGCATGAAAACTACTGTCTATGTACAATAATTGTACTTAGTTATAGCTGTTTTTAAAAGATCTTTTCTTGTCTGACAAGACGGAATCTTTGTGGCTAAGGAGATCAGTGATATTTCCAAAGTTAAATTATATAGTAATTGTGGGCGGTTAATGAATTAATTAGACAGCTAGCTTATCCGTTCAGTGGTTGAGGATGGCGTGCCCTAATTAATTAGTACTCCTATAAGAAAACAACTGGACGAATCATTTCGATCCCTCTGTAAGAGCCAGGAGTCCATTGAACTCCTCATTTTCCTTGTTCCCAATTATGACGAAGATACCCATACGTGCGCAGACAACATCATTTGTTCAAGTTGAAAGATACACAAACAACATAAAAGGCAGCTACATATATGATGTTCATCGACATAAACAAGAAGAGAATACAGATAGATACGTACACTATATAGACAAAAATTAATATATGCAGTTAAGGCCAATATATACCGAAGCAAAATGATTAATATATTAATTTAATACAATAGCTAACAGTCCATCAATCCAATTATTAAAATTTTTAGTTTTAAAAGTTTTTGTCTTTAATTTTAATTTGACATTAATAATTTTTAAATAAATGTATTATAAAATGTAATGAATTGAAGAGTACTTATATCGGTATTGATTGAAACTTAAATATTTCAATAAAAATAAAATAATATATTTTATAAATTAAATTTATTTTCTATTAAGGACTTAATCAAATTAACTGTTGTAGGTTAATTATCATATTTAAGGGTATATTATTTCATAATAATTGTTCAATTTATTATTATTATTAACCTACAAATGAGAATTTTATGATCATGAGTCTTATAAATAAGACATAACTTTTTGCTCAACTAAGGAAGTTCCTCCACATTTTTCTACCTTTTTACTCTACTCTATCTTCTTGAGCAAAAGAGGGTGTTTTGAATTAAATAACTTTATGAATAATACAGATTTATAGAGTGTTATTATTAAACTGTAGCATTTTACGGGCGACATGCTATATATATTTATGTTGCATCAGTCGATCTACTTTTCATAGAGGCGTGAAAAGTTTATTTGTGAAAAGCTTATTTAAAGTAAATTAGCTTGTCACACCTATTTAGATGATAATTTTTTATTAATATTTTTTAATAAATTCATTAATTATTATTTTATTTGATTTTATGATCGAGGCACAGCAATGGCATGATGCAAAGATGGAGAAGAATGTTCAACGAACAACAATTTTAAGCTGATGCTCCCAATGTGGGGGATTATTATGATATCCCTATGTATTGTTATTGGTGATAAGACCAATGAAGCCTAATTGAAGTTTTGCATAGCATTTCTATTATATAATAAGGTATAGTGCTTAACAAGCAAACGTAATATGGATTCTTGTTATACAATTATGATATAATGGTGTATGATGAAAAAATATGATACGGCAATTGAAAAAAGGGGTATGCCATGGACATTTCTATTGTATAATAAGATACAATGGTGTTTGAGTTAAAAAATTCTTAAATATATGTCTCTACATGTATAAAAAACAAAAAAAAAAAAAGTGATTCTCTAGCTCAAGATAATAAATTGTGGTACCATGAATTGTGAACTTAAGAAACATGAAAGTGAATTTTATGAGCTAGTAGAGGTGGGTTGTTGCCAAAAGAAAAAGTGAGAAAAAGAATAAGTTAAATCTTTTCATTACCCACTTTACCACCAACTAAGCCTTTGGTAAAAACAAGAGTTTGAGGAAAAACTATGTTATAGTCCAAAGTCTAGTGCTCATCGAGGGGAATGGGATTCAAGCCCAATAATGTAAAACATCATATGAGGATACCTAATCCAAATTCTAAGAATTGGGTTTTGAATGGGAAAAATAAATCATAAAGAAGTCGTTATTGAAAGATACATCAATATTTAGCAAAAGAAATTTTCAATCTCATTCTTGAGGTGAGGATACATATATTCCATAACAAATTGAGGCTTGAGTTTTATACTCTTAATAAAATTTGTAGCTTAATGAGTGGGGTGTTTTAGTTATGGGAGCATCCTTGACAAATTTCACTTATGTAGGTGTTGAAATGAAGCCACTTCTATGAAAATTGAATGGGTAATTTTCTAGATCATCCATGAAAACTAAGATCATGCACAAAGTCATAATGTGCTTGCTATGTGAAAAACTCAACATTCGGATTATTATGTATGTGATATAATTCTTATATCTTCTAATGAGGTCATAGTCAAAGATTTAGTTCATTATTGACTTTGGATTAAAAATTGTTGACTCACTAAATAAATGTTCAAGGTTTAGCTACTTTTATTATGCATAATAATCCATCTTTACCTAAGAGAAAGGTTTATTTTTTATTAAAATAGTGGAGGAATTGTTGGAACTTAAATATTTTAATAAAAATAAAATAATATATTTTATAAATTAAACTTATTATCTTATTAAAGACTTGATCAAACTAGTTGTTGTAAGTTAATTGTTCTATTTAAAGGTATATTATTTCATAATAATTACCCAATTTATTAGTATAATTAACTTACAAATGGGACTTTTATGACCATGAGTCTTATAAATAGAACATGTCTTTTTGCTCAACTAAGAAAGTTCCTCCACATTCTTTTATCTTCTTACTCTACTTTATCTTCTAGAGTAAAGTGTTTTAAATTAGGTATCTCTATGAGTAATGCAAATTTATAAAATGTTATTATAAAACTGTAGCATCATGGGGTGATATGCTGTTTATATCTTTATTGTACCAATCGATCTACTCTCAGTAGATATGTGAATTGCTTTAAAATAAATATATTTTTCACGCCTATTTGAATGATAATTTTTTATTGATATTTTTTAATAAGTTCATTAATTATTATTTTATTTAATTTTATAATCGAAACACAACAATAACATGATGTGGAGATGAAAACGAATGTTCAAGGAATAACAGTATCCTTATATCAAAAGAAATTAAAGGAAAGAACACCCTCCTTTATGGGTTCCGTTTGGGTAGGTTTTAACATCCTAATTAAGAATCATAGCTTTCCTCATTTTTATTTTACGGTCCAAACTTTGACAATTTGCAAATACCACTCGCTCCTAGTTTCGACTTAATTTAAGACCATAAAAATGTGTGGACGGTGGGGAATGAAGTAATACTAGCTAGTAGTGTAAGTTTTCAAAAAGGAAAGTTAATTTCTCAAATTTTGCTCTGTTTTTCTTATTAACTAATCAAGGAACATATAATTATATGTTGCGTGCTCGTCAGCGCAATTATCTCTCCTCTCTTTTTTTTCATTTTTTTTTTAGTTGTATAATTGAAAACAATTATTTTTCATTCTTTATCTCACTTCATTCACATGTTATGTGAATCGAATTTAAGATATTTTACTTTTAGTGAAAGAAAATGACCACTAAATTATTTAAGTAGTTGGCTTAACACAATTATCTAAAAGCAGTGATATATGAATAATTTTTTTGTATAATTTTCACATATTATCAAATAAGTAAATATATTTAATATCATAAATCTTAAATAAATAAATAAAATTAATTATTTAAATAATATGTAAAATTATATTAAAAAAATAAAAAAAAATTATTTCTAAATCATTTTCCGTCATCTAATCAAATCAAATCAATATTATGGCGGTAGCTGTACACGAAGAAGCACCAAAGACCGAAAGCATAACTGGGTTCTCTCTTTTCGCAAACTAAAATCAATACAAGTATTATTGTATGATGGAAGTTTAATTAACAACTATAATGATCATAGATTTAGTGCTCCTTTGACGCCATTAGACAACAAAATTACTCCAACTAAACTCCTCATAATTCTACAAACAGTAATGAAATGATTGACATGATTTCTTCACCTTCTCTATGTATGAAGATTAGATAGATCATGGTACCTATAAGCTATATATGTGAACCATTACATGGTATTTGTGCATTTTGACAGTTTGTAAACATTTACTGAATTTTTTTTGAATTGCAATTATTTATAAGTTAATTGGGGATGTGAAAAAGGGTTTTTATAGGGTTTGAACGTGCAACCCATCAAAGGTGAACAATATTAACCCAGGTTTCAATATCTTGAGTCGAAGTGGGCTGTTTGTAAACATTTACTGAATTAATCAAATTAAAGATCTAAATATTTATTTTATTCTTAAGAAAAAAAAAAAAACAGGAAAAAGGTGTTTTCAATTGGGCTCACCATGTGTTGTATGGTTAAATCCAGCGTTTCATGTGTTTAATACATTGAGCATTAATTCGTATTCCTAGTACAATTAAATGGTGTAGCACATGTTATCTCTGCATCAATGTCTTGAATTCATCTCCTTTGCCCGGTTTCTTGGGTATACTTGGTAGCTTTTGAAGTTAGTAGGACCAAAGCTTTATTAGAGGGTTAAATAAACATATAACAACCAGGCATTAATTTCTATTAACCCCTTATATAATATATATATTTGAAGAAGATTCATTCAAAAGAACATGAACATAGAAAAGTTTATAGTTCTTAGATATTAATAGATATTAATGAAAGGTAAACCAAACCAAGATTTGAAGTTGAGCCCCTTCATGTCCTTTTCTTAACACACATGTTTGATGTCATCGAAAAAGGATTTAAGTACCCAATATTAGAACCAACCAAATTCTTTTCTTAATCACATTGATCAAGAGCATGTTAGGAACCCTAATTATAAAAAAAAAAATGAATAATCATCTTTATTTTCATGTGGTTAAAATAATAGAAGACCCACATGGGGGAGAGAGAGAGAGAGCTTAACGAAAAAAAAAATGGGAATCATCTACCAACCTGAAATCCCGTCTTCTCCCAACTCGTCCAAAAGTACTTATGATTTTAACAATTGGGTCCCCTGGGCAGGGAGAATATATGGGTGTGTTTTTGAAAGAAAACCCCATACCAGCTGATAATAATATGGTGAAAAGGTCATGATTGAATCGTTTCAATTCAATATGGTAGGTGTCTAGGTGTTTATGGGGAGCAAATGGAATGTACGTAGTCTCCTCCCAAAATCTACTACCACCATTTAAATGATTGGTTAAACCAAATATCAGATGCCTTCCACCTTGTCCATGGCATAAACAAATCAGATTTGCAGAATCTGAGGTGCAGAGGCTAGACACCATCAACACGTGTTTCCGGCTAGCTGTTGATTTGCACAGAATGAGTTGCCATGGAGATATTATAAAGAATTCAACTCGAGATCATGATACTGTAGGGTACTGTACAGATTTTGATGATCAAGACTTTCTATCCACCTGTAACTAAATTTCTCAGCAATGTGTTACTGTGTCAATCTGTGATTGATGATCGTGTTCTAGGTAAAAAGGCCTTTTGAGCCATTTCTCATGGAGCATTTTAGCCCATTTAGACGTTCACCTAGAGCACAAAACGACCAACATTCACAGACCAAAGAAAAGAAAAGCTAGCCTTTGTTGAGACAGAAGGTTACCCTGAAAATCTTCTAGCATTAGATATATATATTTGAATTCCAGTCAGTTACAAAAGCTCACATAATTGTTGCGATTGTGTATCAACAGCATTTAGCTCTGGACAAAGCATATGTATTGATAAGGCCAAGTATACCAGACAACAAACTACAGACAGCTTTTAGTCTTGTCTTCCCGGAAGAAGGTAAAGTCCATGCTTTCACTTAAAAGGTGAAGAGCCGAACGTGATTCTGAAACATGAGTCTCCTACAAAGAAATCAGAAATCATTCTTTCAGAATGGGAAGCAATTTGCCCTCTTCCTTCCTCTTTGTATATGTGAACGTTCTTTCCAAGAGGTTTGTGCCAGCTGCAGTAGCCAAGAAATTGCAATTACTGAATTATACATACAAAATGATAAAACCAGCAAGATTCATACATATTAAAGTTATACTTTTTTAT
Source organism: Rubroshorea leprosula (assembly GCA_020521535.1). Taxonomy (NCBI): domain Eukaryota; kingdom Viridiplantae; phylum Streptophyta; class Magnoliopsida; order Malvales; family Dipterocarpaceae; genus Rubroshorea; species Rubroshorea leprosula. The sequence continues at coordinate 523,046 of BPVZ01000049.1, forward strand.
GAGAGAAATTAATATGGAGAACATAAAAATGCGATATATACATTACCTGAACATAAAAGGACATAAATAATTAGAATCCGAAAGCAAAGCTTATTGATTTTTGATTCTATGTTTCTTTGATTTTTTAACATTGCTGTGATCACTAGGGGAGAATGCTTCTTTGCCTCCATGCTCTGGAAACTGTCCATCATCCTTATCTTTTCTCTTTTTCGTGCTACTGCAGGGTTGCAAAATTGTAATTGGAACTGTTTAGATTAAAATTATTTTGAGTTAAATATTCACAAATAAATAAATCTTCAACATTCCAAGACTTCAAATTCAAATCAATATACCTATCATGTACAGAAACATCTTCTGACTTTCTATCCAACCAGTGAATGCTTCCTGTGTGGGTTGGAATCAGAGATCCAAAAATGTGAAGTATTTCCTCATCAAAACTGAAAAGGATTAGAAGAAAGGATTCCTTGTCAAACACAATCTTCTCAAACTATTCTCTAGTCTCCTCCTATCTCATTGCAACACCCAGAGGATAAGGATAAGATTTCAAGACTAATGTCAACAAGAAACATTAGAGGCTTAGTGCAATGCATGATGACCTCATAAAGAGTTCGGTGCATCAATGAGAATAGGATGAATAAATAATCAGGCATTTTTTAGTTGCATTATTGAAGGAGATATACTACAATAAAAATGCCTATTAAATGAATTGTCACCTCTTGACTATAAAACGTATTACAGCTCCAGCCTTTATGACATGTCGCTTGTGAGATCTGCTAACGAATTGTTCTTCACCACGTTTCTATGACAACAGAAACAACTTATGTCAGTAAATGAGGAAATGAAAGCAGTGTTCCAACAAAATAAAACATAAAAAGACTTCAAATTTATACAACTTCAACAATGTATAAAAGTGGGACTCACGGTTTTGTATTTAAATTCATGACGGATGTTTTCAGCTGTTATAATGGCAGCAGAAAAACCAAGAACAATGACATGAATGGATTCCTGAGTAAGTTTTACTACTTTTCCTTCTGAAACCCCCAAAAGGAAAAAAATTAAAAATATATATATAGATAATTTCACAACCTCTTAACTAGGAACAACAGAAAGGATGTCGATGTTAAAATGACTCTGGAAGTAAAAGGCAGAACGATACTCATACTATACCTAATAGCATATCTGGCTTTGGATAAAAAAGCAAGAGGTCTGCCTTCAGTTTCACAGCAAAATAAGGATGAACCCCAGGAAGAATTTTTGCATTTTGATCCAGACCATTAATACCATAAGCCAATAAGACACCATCAAAAGACTCATTGAACCTGAAACAGGAAGCAAAGAGCATACATTATGACAGACAGCATAAAGAACAGCAAATATCCACACAACACTTCGCTTTCAACACAATGACACCAAGTGTCCAAAATTATAATCTACAAAATCACAACTGTCGGAACAGAACCAAAGAATCAAACAATTGCAGAGCATCATAAGCAACTTTACTGCGTGCTAAGTCAGTACTTCTTTCACACAAAAAACCCAAATGCAAAATCGAAATCATGACGTAAAATCAACAAAAATGAAGGGTGGTTTTTTAGCTCTTCAAATAAAGTAGCAAAACAGTATAAGCAGAATAAAATTCAGGGTCACATGGATGGGGAAACTTACTTGAAGAGATGATGACTGAGTTCCCGGAGTATGGCCTCCGGAACACGGTTGCTCTTCGATGGATGCACGTATACTGTCAAATTAGCTTCGGCTACCTTCAAACCCTCCATTGCTGACCAAAATTGAGAGTACAATTTTCAGCCGCTCTGCAACTAGGGTTTTTCAAGGGACAGAAAAACCCTCAATTAGATATCTGGGCTTATGGGCTTTAGTTCGTAAATGCTAACTGGATCCAATATCAGACCAACTGGACCATATTAGATATTACGTTCCCTTGGGCCCATTTTCTTCTTCCAATATCCATATCAAATTTCCACTAGATGGATCATATGCGTACCTTTTGGGCCCATTTCCTTCTTCCAATATCCATATCAAATTTCCACTTGATGGACCGTATGTGCACCTTTTGGGCCAGGTCCAAACCTTAACCATACAAGTAAGGAAGTGCATTTATGCTAATAATTTAATCAATTACTCTATAAGCCTTTATCTCACAAAAATGAAACCAACTTCTTTGTGTTCTCAAATAAATTAATAGATAAAAAATATAATTAATGCATCCTTATTAAAGCACAAGTTAGACATTTTTTTTTTTAGGGTTAGTGGCATCTACCATGGTTGGATTTACATGACTATGTATTAGCTAAGAGAAATTAAACAGTCGGCCCCAAATGCAAGCATTTTTTGATCAATGTAAAAAGAGTAAGGCAAATAGGGACAAAAGACTTGCAACTTGAGTAAACAAATCTCAATCTGCCCCTTAATTATTTGATGGATACTAGATTGCACACAATAATGCATGCCTTGGCTTCCCTAAAGTACAAGCAAAAATTTATGGACCAACAATTGAGTAGAGCCAAAGGGCATGCCTTCTTTTTTGCATCAGGTCAAACACCACCTCCCTTCCAACTCTTCAAAGCCCCATAAAGCTTAAAAAACCTCTGCTCTTTTTTATAACATCCAATTGCTGTATGGCACAATCAGCAGAGCAAAGAAGAAAATTCAGAATCACAAAATGGAAAGAGACACTTTTTCCATCTGAATAAAAAAGCCCACGAAACATCCTTGAGCCTCGGTCCACTCAATAAAATAAAAGCCGAGTGGAGATCCATGAATCATTGTCTTTTTAACAAAACCCCAAAAAGGAGGAGAAAAAAAAACAGAAGAAAAAAGGGGGGTAAAAACAAATGGGTGTTCCTTCTACTCTGAAAATTCAGAAGGAGATGTCCCCTTGCATCCCTACAGCTTACACTGCTTCAATGTTCCCCCTATCCCACGCCTATTTTTAGGTTCTTTCATTTCACTCTCAATTATCACTTGTGGACCCCACACCCTACATTCCACTGCACAGTTAATTATTGTGTTTTTGGATGAATTTTTGTTATTTAAAAAAAAAAAAAAGAGAGTGTAATTGAATTTAAATTTTAAGAGACTGGATAATTTAAATTATTAATAAAGAACATTTTAGTGGTGTAGTGAGTATTTTTTTTTTATTAAAGATTTTTTATGTAATTTTAAATGTGTGTGATTTAATTTTTACCCATAATGTTTAAAAAAATTATTAATAAAAAATAAAATTTTTATGTTATAAGTGAACTTTTTTATTTAATAATTTATCTTTTATAGTTTAGGTTGTAAAATAAAATTTTTTTATAATTATATTAAATACAATGTTTTCTTGGAAAAACTTCTTGAATTATGTATAATTTCTGTTAATTTTTAAAAGTTGTCTTAATTTTTAAAAGTTGTAATCTTCATAATCATCTCAATTATTTGTTTGTCCTGTAAAGCACCTACACTTTCACCGGACTCTTTCACCCCAATCTAACCACCTAAATCCACTCTCATCATCATTTTTATCCAATTCACCATAAATCACCCCAATTTGTATCAATTTCAAAGTCAATTTTGCACCCCACCCCCCACTCTCTCTCTAATAAAAATTGCATTTTTAAAATGAAATTGTACTCAAAATGGCATATTTCAACTAATATTTCATGGATTAATTTGATCTATAAAAGTTACTTTCCTCAACTTGTTATTATTCTAATTGTTGAAGTATATGAGACCAAGTCTTTTAAGTTTGTTATGATAGTTATGAGTTCAGTCATCTTTATGCCAATTTGTGATTCACGCTCGGTGGTGTAGTAGTTTATTTTATAGTTACTTATTTATGTTTATCAATTGTCATATATAAGTTACTATTTTCTTAGAAATTTGATGTATGTCTATTACTATTTTCGCTCATACATCATAATGCTATTCATGTATTTCATGATCTTCATGAATTTCATCATTTTTCAAGTTTAATTATTGAGCTTATGTTAATTTCATGTTCTTTTTCACTTAAGTTTTATCTTTACATCATCAAATTAGTATAAAAGTCAACGACTATAACTACAACTAGTGATATTTTGATTTTAGGTTGAGCTTAGCAAAATGGGAGTATATGTTATGTAAATCCATGATGAGTATATCCATAGACTATGTATATCTGTCAAAAATTAAATCACGTATATATGTTAATTATATATATATATATATAAAATCCTCTCACATGAGCCTTTAATAACTCACAAGTTAAAAGGGGAGTATTGAAGTATATTATTCCCTTATAAGCGTGAAAGAATAGGAATCCTGTGTCGAAAAAATATGAAAGTGATGAGTAATTTAAATATATCAAGACTCATAAAATTATTTGACAAGTTTTTTAATTACAATAACTTGTCAAAATATGTGATGGATCACCAAATATCTTTCCTTCTTAGGCAAGATGTCCCCCTAACACTAATGTGATCAAATGCATTGCATGCACTATTTATTGATTTAATACTTAGATAGTTTTTAAATTATTTTGTGCATATTTTAAAATTAACTCTTGATGATTTGATCAAAAATAAATCATTCACTATAAAATTAATGAATTCATGAGAAATTATCCAAAATTATCTTTTTATTAATTTACTCAATAAAAAAAAAAAAGAATTCATGTTTTATAAGGTAAATTATATGTTAATTAAAAGTACAATTCGATTTATAAATTTACTAAAAGACATTTATTAGAACTATTTATTTTGTTATTTTATTAAATATATTTTAATAAATACATAAACAAAACTACATTTTTAATATATAATTTATATTATAAAATATTTTTTAATAAAATAAAAAGTAAATCTCTTTATTGACTAAACAATTAGTTATTGATTGTATAAACTTTATTTTGATAGGTGATTTTATTCATTTTGCTTGTCTTATGTAGGTGAATGATTCAAAGGAATTCTAAATTCAACAATGGGGCATGAAATGAATCAAATGATGATTGCTCTTTTCTTTTTATTTTTACTATAAACATGGAAAATGATTACGCATTGTCCAAATTAATAATGAAGAAATTGGCAATGAGTTATGACGAATCTCGCTTTCCCTTTTTCGGTAACTTTGCACGCCATCACTTTCCACTTCGTGTCAAAGGAAAGGCAAAAGCCTCATCCATCAGGTTGTACCCATCAACAATCAATGGACTTCAATTTACATGTTCGTGACACTTAAATGGGTCCCATTAATTACTCTTTAAGATCTCCACATTTCCCATTTTATTACTCAGACTTACAATCTTAATGAACCTTATCTTGACCTTGTTTTGTCACTTGGCTTTAAAGTAAGTGAGTGGGTGGGTAAGTCACTTTATCATATTGGTGGCCTCATTTCCTTTGTCATACTATCAGGTGTATACATTGAATCTCGTAGTTTTGCAATCTAAATTATTGTGATTATAAAATTGAAATTATTACTTTATTATTGTGAAATTTGATATTAATTTGAATTGTAATTTTTGAATCTTGTATAATTTTATTTTTTTTGATTTTGTTACTTTGATTCTGGGAGTCATCTCTCAATTAATAATTTTAAGATCACATTTTTATATTAATTTGATATTGGCGTTAAAACTTTATTCTAAAATTGAATTAATTATAAGGGAATAGTACTTATCTGACTTACTTCTTAAAGATTAAGAGAAAAATTATCTTAAAACTATATCGTTTTAATAAATTTTTATTGAAAAAACTAAAATATCTTATTTTTAAAGTATGAATTAAAGTTTTTTTTTATCATTTTTTGTAGTATTTTATTAAAATTACATAATTTTAAAATAATTTTTCTCTTAATTTTAAAAAAATAAGATGAATAAATACTAATCCTTAATTATAATATGATATTTATCGGTGCATCTAACATTATTAAAAAAATATTCATTTCATAAAACATTTTAAAAAAAATCTACTATCCATGTTGTACGAATTTTACTTTTTTAAATTATTCATGGAGAGACTTAACATTAGGGACTCACCCCTTCACTATAATAATAATTAAAAAATACAGTTGGTACATAAAGCCGCAGGGTCAGCAAAATAGCATTCTCATGAAATAAAAAATGTACCTAAATGTTCATCTGGGGTATGTGCCCCATGTCCATATACCTTATATGTAAGGTATATCTCTTTAATTTTATAGTTGAGATTCCAATTTCTCCTCTTCGAGTTCCCCTCCCTCAAGATTACAATCTTTGAAAAAAAAAAAAAAAAAACCTAAATCACTAAATGTATAAAGAAAGGAACGGTGGTGATGAAAGATCAATTCAACTGATAATCATAGATAAGATTAAATGCATGGTTGACACGTGCAGTAAAAACGAAGGATGTGAACTGGGGAGTTTTATGTTAGCTGAGATTGCGGCGAGTTTAAGTTCCAAAGACCATCGGTGGGAGCGTGCAGGATTTGCACTCTGTCCCCGCGTGCCACCGATTTCTGTGTCAAATCAGGACCGCCAGATCGCATCCTCATCCACATCGGTGCACGTGGATCATATGAAAAGGGGTTTTGTTCGCATACCGAGGAGTGGGAGCATACGTATGAAGTGTGAACCACAGAGAAAGGGTGTGATGTGATCTCACTCACTCTTTATATGATTTTTTTTTTCTTCTTTCTACTAAACATACAGTCCCACCTAACTCTCTCGTGACCGAGGCTTCTATTCTATGTTTTATTGAAAGTTTATTTTTTAATTTAAGAATTGGATTCGAATCCTTTCGCTTTAAATATAATTTGTTAAGATAAAAAAAATTATTGTGTAGTTTAACTTTTAATATATTATATTAATTGATTTTTTTGGTTAAATATTTTTTTTGGTCCCTTTATTATAGGAAAAAGCTCATTTTTGGTCTTTATACCGAAAAAATCTCCTTTTTGATCCTTAAATTTTAAAATTCAGCTTATTTTTGGTCCTTCCGTTAATTTTTGCTTACGTGGCATGTTAACTTAACTGGAACGGCTGATGTGGATATGCCAACATGTCAAAGATGCTTACATGGATTTAATGACACCCTCCATGTCACCTTTTCTCATGTGGAAAATTAAAAAAAAAAAAGTTAAATACTAAATTTGATTCCTCAACTTTATAAATTTGCACTTTTTTTGTCTTAAATTATTTTTTTTCATTTTTTTATCTTTTAATTCTAAAAATTACATAATTTTAATTCTTCCATCGGTTAAATATAACGTGACAATTAAATAATTTCATTTGACATTTTCTTTTTATTTTTTTTGATGACATGGTAATTATATATATTATATTTATAGTATATAGATAAATAAAAATGTCACGTAAATAAATATTTATATTTTAATTAAAAAATAAAATTACAACACTACCCTCATCTCCTAATCCCTCTTCTTTCTTTCTCTTTTCTTTCTCTTTTCTTCTTTCCTACCCAGATCCCTCTTCTTCCCCTTCTTTCTTTTTTTCTTACCCAGATCGGCTGGGTTCTAATGAGCTGGGTGGCTGGGTTCTAATGAGTTGGGTAGCTGGGTTCCGATGAGCTAGGTAGCTGGGTTCGACGAAACCCAGATCTGCTGGGTTCCGTCGAACCCAGCTTTGCTAGTCGTTCAAACCCAGCCTTGCTGGGTTCGTCGAAACCCAGTTGCTGGGTTTTGCGTGACCAGCAAGGTTGGGTTTCAACGAACCTAACCTTGCTGGTCGCGTAAACCCAACCTTGCTGGTCGCGTAAACCCAACCTTGCTGGTCGCGTAAACCCAACCTTGCTGGTTGCGCAAACCCAACCTTGCTGGTTGCACGACCAGCAAGGCTGGGTTTCAACCAACCCAGCCATGCTAGTCACGCTTGCTGGTTTCATTGAAACCCAGCCTTGCTGGGTTTCAACATTAGGTTCATGTTTTTTCATTCTTGTTTTGATTTTCATTTTCGGTTCTTGATAAATTTGAGAGTTGATTTACAATTTGATTGTATTTTTGTTGGAATTGGATTAGAGTTTGATTGCATTTGTTTATTGAAGGGTTAATTTGATTTGGTAAGATCTATTGGCTTGATGAACTCAGTGGCTTTAATGAAACTAGTAACTGGGTTCGATGATAGAGAACTCAAATTTTGCTCTGGAGCATTCTAGGGTTCATAGTTTTTTTGCAGGTTTTAGTGAGTTTAATTTGTGAGAATATGAACTCTCAACGTCATAGCATTTAACCTTTTATGGGTCCACCAGTAGCTGGGTTTCGACGAACTCAGCCGATTTGGGTAGGAAAGAAAGAAAGAGAAAGAAAGAAGGGGAAGAAGAGGGATTAAGAGGGGAGGGTAATAATGTGATTTTATTTTTTTAATTAAAATATAAATATTTATCTATGTGATATTTTTATTTATCTATATAACATAACTATAATATATATATAATTGTCATGTCATAAAAAAAATTAAAGAAAAATGTCAAATGAAATTATTTAACTATCACGTCATATTTAACTGATGGAAGGATTAAAATTGAGTAATATTTAGAGTTAAAAGATAAAAAAATGAAAAAAAATAATTTAAGACAAAAAAGTGCAAACTTATAAAGTTGAGAAATCAAATTTAGTATTTAACTTTTTTTTTTTTTTAATTTTCTGCGCGAAAGAGGGTGACATGGAGGGTGTCATTAAGTCCATGTAAGCATCTTTGACATGTTGGCATATCCACATCAGCCGTTCCAGTTAAATTGACGTGACACGTGAACAAAAATTAACGGAATGACTAAAAAAGGGCCAGATTTTAAAATTTAGAGATCAAAAAAGAGATTTTTTTGGTATATTGACCAAAAAATGGCTTTTTCCTATAGTAGAAGGACCAAAAAGGGTATTTAACCTATTATGATATTATTTATAGATTTTTAAATAAAAAAGTCATATATATAATATTATGTAAAATTATAATTATATTAATTTTAAATTATATAATATAAATTAAAAGAATATAATTTCTTTTACACATAGATTAGTGATACTTGAGAAGCATTAATTGGGATTTGGGATATAGTAAGGTAGGTCTACTGTTGACAAATATAAAATGTAGAGGGGATGAAAAATTGGCAATCAAAAAAATAATCTAAAAATTAATAAAACTATAATTGATGGACAGGGTTTAATTGGGTGTTGTATTTACTTGATTAAAAATTAAATTGAACTAATTTTAAATAATTTGGATTTTGATTATTAAATTAAAAAAATTAAAAAATTGATGATTAAAGTAAATATAATTGAAAATTTTCTCTCAAAAACCTTTTATATAAAATTTTAATGATTTTTATATTTTTTTAAAAAGGTTTTTTAACAACTTTTTGCTAAATTATTTATCCATTTAAATAATTTTTAATTTTTTAGTGATTAAAATTAATAAAATAATAATTAAAATTTAAAAAATTATTAAAAATATAAAAAAATAATTTTTCTGTTAGAATTAAAATCGATTCAAATGGTTATTTATAAAATTACAACGAAATCCGATTAAATCCATTCTATTCAGTTTGAAAAATGGTTGTAAAAATCTAAAAACCAAAAATTTAGTTTCTGTTGTAGCCAAGCCGGGCCATGCCCACCCCTAATAAAAATGTTAGGTTTATGATATATCAACAGAAAAAAAAAAAATTGAATATCTTGAAAAAATGGAGTTTCTTTTAAGAAATATTTAGGTTGCACAATATTTTCTTTTAAAAAATATTTGTTAATATCTTCCAAAAATAACAGTCTCCCGTTGTGTACACATTTTTCAGAGGTAAAAATAGTGAAACGGCTCCGGCCGCCGGGATGGCGGAGACAAGATGGCAGTACATGTCAGCCTGAGTAAACTTGCGCCTCTCTCTCCCTTAAATTTGTCGTGAACTGCACGCGTGACGGTCAAATTTTGTTAACAACAGTTAAAATAATAATAAAATAAATGGTATTTATAAATTAATATTTTAAAAAAATTATAACCTTTACTTTTTAAAAGTTACAAATATATACAAATTTATCGGCCTTAATAATTTTAATTTTAATTTTTATTTTGGTTGTAGCAATTATTTTTTAACTTTTATCTCACCTCACTCATATCTCATATAATTCGAATTTAAAATCTTTTACTTTTGACGAATGAAATTAATCACTAAATTACTTAAATTGATGATAATAATTTTATTGTATTTGATAATCATAATCACACTTTTTTTAATAATTGATTGCATAATAAAAAATAATTTTTTTTATTTTACTTTATCTACATATCATGAAATTTAAACTTAAAATCTTTTACTTTTAACAAAAATAATTATTATTAAATTACTTAAATAGCCAATATCATAATTACACTTAAAAACAAAAAAAAATAGTGAAAAGTATATTTTTATCCAGGGTCACCTAAATAAAATACTAATAAAACCTGATTTTGGATAAAGTGATTTATTTTTAAATTTTAAATTATTTAAATTTGTTGATAGAAGATTTTGATTTTTATTAATATATTAAAAAATAATTAAAAAAATAATTTTAAGATAATTTTTTTTATTTTTTATATAATTTAATATATTATTTAAATAATTACTTTTTTTTATTTACGTGAAATCACTTTTAAAAAAATTCCCCCTTCCCAACTCGTAGATCGTTCAAACTTCAAAAAGAAAAAAAAAAAAGAAGAGAGATTCGGCAAATACCCGTAATCCACGTGCTAAAATGCGCCACCTTGGCATTCTGTTTTGTCTTAAAGCTAAAAGCTCCCTCCTTTCTTCCCTATTTTTTTTCTTTTTAAAAAATTTTTTTTTTTTGAAATAGAATCTCTTTGTACTGTTTTCGTGTTCTCCTAGTCTTGCTCTGGTTTTTTTCATTATTTATTTATTTATTTTTTCACTTTCCTATTTTTTGTAATTCCTTCACAGTTTATAGCTGTAACGGAATCGTCCATATTCAGAAAGTGTACGTGAAGCAGTGCAGGATAAAAGCATGGATTCTCTTCCCAGTTTCAAGAAATAAGAGGAATAATTCAATAGTTCCTTTGTAGGGACTAGGGGGAGAGAAGGGAAGCATTATTATTATTATTATTTTTTTTTTTGGTATTTTGATAATTGAACCAGAGTGATGATGGAAGTGGGGTTCATTGAAAGGTCTATTTCTTTTGGGAGCTAATGGCCAAGGAGGGAGTCCCACTCAATGCTTTGGTTGGCGTGCTTTCATGGGGTTTTTTTGGGTACGCCAAAAGTCACACTTAGAAAAGACCTTCCATCGTTGTACCCTTTTCTTTGCAGGTTTTGTTTCTGGACTTTCTCTGGAGGAATTGCTTCTCTTTTGTGACCAATTGGATTTGTTCTTTGTGTTCTTCATTCCATTCCTTAATAGTAGTTTCTATTCCTTTAGGAAGACGAAGTCATGTGATTTGCTGATGTGGGTCCTTATTTGACCATGAGAAAATGCAAATTTGATGCATTTTCTCCTTGGATTGGTGAGCAGATTTTACAATTGGGTTTGTACTTTGATCTGAAAGCGTGAAGATTTGGTCTTTCTGCTGAGTTCTCCTGGTTGGAGCAAAGAGAGGTTGATTTGAGCACCGTATGATGGGTTCTGCTGCTGTTGAAGGAAAGATCAAAATGGCAGCAGGGTCGGTTAGTGTGGCTCAGGCAACCTTGCTTGAGCAGATGAAGTTGTTGAAAGAAATGCAAGACCAATCTGGTTGGCTTCCTTTACCTGAAATTTTTTTTTCTCAATTTGATTCGTTCAAGGTAGATCGTTTAACATACTTCTATCTAAATGCATGGTTTTCCTACTATTAGACGTGTTTATGCATCAAGTGGCATTTTAAGACTGTATTGTCAAGTAGAATTGGTTGTGTTCACTCTCCATTTTAAGTATTGCGAGTTTAGTGCCGCCTTAAAATGTATGCTTTCTTTAGTTCGTAAGTTTTTCGTTGCTGATAATTTGATATGAAATGTTAAAGTTTGAATCTTCTTTACGTGAGCTCAAATTGGAAGCTTTTTACATATGTTAAAGTTCCTGCATTTACTCTTCTGCATGGTGTCTGTTCTCTAAGAAGCCTGTCATAACTCATAAGTGTTTCTTATCAAGATTACGCTTGCTGATCTCAGGGACCCGGAAGGCTATAAATTCCGAGTTATGGCATGCTTGTGCAGGTCCACTTGTTTCCTTGCCTCAAGTGGGGGGTTTTGTGTATTATTTCCCTCAGGGACATAGTGAACAGGTTTGCATTTATGCCTTATACTTAATTTTTACTTCCCGTAGGAGAAAAATTATCTAACTCTTCAGCTCTTTAATTATTGTTTTCTTCTTTTTCTCCATCTTCTTTCCAATAAGTCATGGTCTATGCTTATTTTATGATGACATGCAAGTAGCACACGGAGATGGACATTATGTTGATCTTGGGGAAATAAAATTCCCTGCAATTAACTTTGTGAACAATCAAATTTTAGCAAACTGAGGCCAGAGGCTTGATAATCCAACTTACTTTGTTAACTCTCTGGAATTTTGGCAAGTGCCAGCGGAGTTTTCATCATAGGCCCCTTCCATTGTGATGACAGCTGAGAGTAAAATGACATATATTCAGTTGTCTGAATTTTACATGAACATTTACCTGATGCATCTTTCTTGTTGGCTTGTTTGAAGGTTGTTGAATTACAGTTTGGTATACATAGCTTCAGATGCTTTCTTCTCATAAATTATAATGCTGCTTTTGCATCTTAAATATTAAGTAAAGATGCTAAAAATATGTAATGGCCTCTCAGTGATATTGATTTTTTGTTTTTGGTTTGGACCTGTGGATATAAATCATAATAAATTGGTTTAACCTGTTTAAGCAGGTGGCTGTTTCCATGAAAAGAACTGCAACCTCTCAAATTCCCAACTACCCGAACCTTCCACCTCAGTTATTGTGTCAAGTTCACAATGTTACTTTACATGTAAGTTTTGGTTTACCACATTATGTTTGTTACACCTACAATTCTACAACTCCTATCATGTGACTCTTCTTTTTCTTGGTTTAATAGGCAGACAAAGATACAGATGAAATCTATGCGCAAATGAGTCTTCAACCAGTGAACTCTGTAAGCCTCTTTGCTCTATATTGCCTGAAAAATTTAACATTTCCATAGGGTTTTATCCTTGAAAATAATAATAATAAAAATAAAAAAGCACTGTAATATGTCCACAATTTTGATACTTTATGCTTCTGATTAAAAAGTATATGATGAGTTACCGTTGATTAGGAGAAGGATATCTTCCCTATACCAGACTTTGGACTGCAGTTCAGCAAACATCCAAGTGAGTTTTTCTGCAAAACTTTGACTGCAAGTGACACAAGCACGCATGGTGGCTTCTCGGTGCCACGCCGGGCAGCAGAAAAGCTCTTCCCTTCTTTGGTAAAGTTCTAAGTTGTTGTAGAATCCTGCAACCATATATGGCAGTGCTGAAATGTGATACCAAGTTGCATTTGGACCTTTTTTCTGTTCCAGGACTACACCATGCAACCACCAACTCAAGAGCTTGTTGTGCGAGATTTGCATGATAATACTTGGACTTTTCGCCATATATATCGAGGTGAGGGTTCTTATATTGTTTTACCATGTTATTTGATGATAACTTATTATTCTAGAATATGATCAGAAACTAACTGGTGTCTTTTGCTACATAAATTTGTTCGCCCCTTAATGTGATGGATTCAATATGGAGTTTTCATAGTTGTGTTGCTTTATACAGGACAGCCAAAGCGACACCTTCTTACCACTGGATGGAGTCTATTTGTTGGATCAAAAAGGCTCAGGCCGGGTGATTCTGTCCTCTTTATCAGGTAGTCTCATAGTCACATTTGTTTGGTACATGAAATTTTAAAGGCTTTTTTTTTTTTTTTGGGTGTTGGTTTAGCAATTATTCTTTGAAAGCAGAAGTTTTGATTGTTAATAAGAGACAGACAGCTGAAGCAACTTGAATTATATGTTGCCATAATCTAGGAGGTCTTGCAATTTCTTTTGCTGTTTGCCTGTTATTAATTATTCACTGTTTTATAATTCATCAAAAACCTAGTGTTAAAATGTTTATTATACAATATGGTGCCCAGATAAGCAGTTCCATCTGATGAAATCTTTATTATGCACCTAAGTCTGGTGTGCAACATGTTATGCCCAACTCTTTTGCATAAAAGAATCTGTGAACTGGCTATCGCATCATATGCTTTGATTGATTATCTGATTACTTGCTTGTAATAAGGGATGAGAAGTCACAGTTATTGGTGGGTGTGAGGCATGCAAATCGTCAGCAAACAACATTGCCGTCTTCAGTTTTATCTGCTGACAGCATGCACATTGGTATCCTTGCTGCTGCAGCTCATGCTGCTGCCAATCGAAGCGCCTTTACAATTTTCTACAATCCGAGGTCTGTTTGATGATGGTTCTTTTTTCCTCTACAATTTTGTTTTTCTCCTCCTACTCTCCCCTTCTATCTTTTGAGTTTTGACTTTCTTGATCATGACCTTCTTTCTACTTATTATAGGGCATGTCCTTCAGAATTTGTCCTCCCTCTGGCTCGATACAGAAGAGCTGTGTATGGGACCCAAGTCTCTGTTGGTATGAGGTTTGGAATGATGTTTGAAACAGAGGAGTCAGGAAAACGCAGGTAATTTTGCACATGGTTGTGTCAAACAACATCATTCCAGCATTAATGTCTTGAAAGAATTTAGTTTTTGTTTTAAACAAGAATTGGCAAGCTTGCGCTTGATCACATATTCAAATTGTGGCAAATAAACATCTGTATTAATGTTTCTGATTTTTCTGTAGATATATGGGCACAATAGTTGGTATTAGTGACCTAGATCCACTGAGGTGGCCTGGTTCCAAGTGGCGAAACCTTCAAGTACTATTGGTTACTTTTGAATTTCATTGAATTTTATTCCTTAGGAAGGATGTCAGGTCATGTTTTAAGCTTAATGAATCTTGCAATAAATGTTTCAACAGGTTGAATGGGATGAACCTGGATGTAAGGATAAACAAAACCGAGTAAGTGCTTGGGAAATTGAGACTCCTGAAAGCCTCTTCATTTTTCCTTCTCTAACATCAGGTCTCAAGCGACCATTTCATCCTGGAGTGTATGGTAAGTTTCTCTCCCGTGCAATATTTTGAAGTCTGAAAGCCTTTGATCATTTATCTAGTCAACGTTTTTACGCTTCAATGGACAGAATCCAACTGGGGAGGCTTGATAAAAAGGCCCCTTTTCCAGATTCCCGAAAATGGAAATGGAAATCTACATTACTCAATTTCAAGCTTATGTTCTGAACAATTAATGAAGATGGTGCTGAAGCCTCAAGTGATTAGCAATCCTGGATTTTTTGCATCTGCCTTACCCCAAGACTCTGCTGCCCAGGAATCTATCTTAGAAGTGGTGAAGAACATGCAGCCAACAACCAATCAGAAGCCTCAGCTTATCCAGTCAGAAAATCCAACAATAGAAAACCAAGATTCTTCCCAATTAGTATCCAGACAACCTGGTGCCGTGAAGTCGAGTTTGCCCAAAGTAAATGTGACTGGTAGCTGTAGCCAACACTCCCCAACCAAAGTTGAAAACCAAAACCCAGCTTTGAATTGTGATGAAAATTTGAAGATAGAACCAGAGTATTCAACTGATCAAGTTAGCCAGATAACTTCAACATCAGAGTGCACCGAGGAAAGAATAGTTGCAAATTCCATGAATCCTAGGAGAATTAACCAGCTGAATCTCGATGGTCAAAACCAGGTTGCCTCACATTTGCAACCTAATATATGGCCCATGCAGCCACAATTGGATCAATCGGTACTTCATGGTACTCACCAACTTCAGGTAACCCAAGCTGATAATGGTGCTCCAAACGACTTTCTTCCTTTCCCAGACACTGAGGAATGGACATCACAACTTTCTTCTGGCCAATCTCTTTCTGGGATTTACAGACCACCTGGGCCTTTACCAATGTTTGGATTGCAAGACTCTTCTGCTGCTTTTCCTGAAGCAATTAATGCTTCTCTGACCACAGTTGTTCAGGATACATGGGATCATCAGCTAAATAATATGAAGTTTTTGAGCCCAGCAGACCAACTAACTTCATTTACTCAACAAGACCCATGCAGCCTTTATTCCACTGGACTGAGAGATTTATCTGATGATAACAACAACCAAAGTGGGATATACAGCTGTCTAAACATTGATGTTGGTAATGGCAGTGGATCTATGATTGATCCTTCTGTTTCTAGTGCCATTCTGGATGAGTTTTGTACCTTTAGGGATGCTGATTTTCAAAATCCATCAGACTGTTTAGTTGGCAACTTCAGCTCTAGTCAGGATGTTCAGTCTCAGATTACATCTACAAGTCTCCCAGACTCTCATGCTTTCTCCCGGCAAGACTTACCAGACATCTCTGGTGGTACATCTTCAAGCAATGATGAGGGCTGCCTTCTGCAAAATAGTTCTTGGCAGCAAGTAGCTCCACGCATTCGAACTTATACCAAGGTAAGTTGTGCAATTGTAGAATTTGTGCAATTGTGTAGCCATGTTATTTTCTGAAGTCTTCTGAACTCCACATGTATTGTTTCTGCCTTGACAGGTTCAGAAAACTGGATCAGTTGGGAGATCAATTGATGTCTCTAGTTTCAAAAACTACGAAGAACTGATCTCTGCAATTGAATGCATGTTTGGACTTAAGGGGCTGCTCAATGACCCAAGAGGTTCAGGATGGAAGCTGGTATATGTTGATTACGAGAATGATGTTCTACTTGTTGGAGATGATCCATGGGAGTACGTATATTC
>BPVZ01000049.1:539933-556949 GCA_020521535.1 Rubroshorea leprosula
TTGTTGGCTGTGTTCGTTGCATAAGAATTCTATCTCCTACAGAAGTTCAGCAGATGAGTGAGGAAGGAATGAAAATTCTCAACAGTGCCACAGCACAAGGCATCACTGGCACCAACGCAGGAGGCGACCATGCTTGAGATGGTCGTTGTTGTTGATTCTCTTCACTGTGCTGATCTGATTTTGTGGCTACAATTAAAACATTACAGTCGGCTCAACTTTACTTGCTCAGACTTGGAAAGGACTTGACGTTCTTGTCATCAGTAAACCCGCGGCTTCGGTAGGTGATTATGGTATTTTCCTTTTCAGCTTCCACTTTTTAGAGGTAAAATTTTATGCAAGGATAAGTAAGAGTAGGCTAGATGAGTAACCCTTTTAAGCATATAAGAACTCGTGTGATTGATGAAGACTTGCAGTATGATGAGTAAATACATTGGAAAGATTCATCGTGCCCTGCTTATTCATTCTTCAAGACTTGTTATGGCATCATATCATGTTCATGGACAAATGCAGCAGCAGCAATTGAGTTAGTAAGCACCACTGGATCAACCAATTCATGTACTGTCAAACCGGAGGCAAACAACTTAACTCCCAGAGCTTGTAAATTTCAACCATTACAAAAGCCATGATGCAGGGTCAGTTCTAAGACTCTTATTAAGTGTTAAAATATTTCCATAGTTCCATGCATCTTGGTGCACTGAAAGCTGCGGGTGAATCCCTAGTGGCGTCTACAGCAATTGCCATCCGAATTACACTGAAGATCTACTGCTTTAAGCGCATTCCGTTTTGTTCCATGTAATTACATCATGATAAACAATATTGCAGGTAAATGACCAGAGTTCACTAAAGAAATTAGTAACGGGCAGTAACCGTATAAAGAAGAACTTTAATACATAATGAGAGTGACATCAAGATCAGCAAACGCTTTCTTTAATACATGTAAAAAGAATGGCACTAAATTTTTAGAATTATAAAAGTGATATAATGAAACATGGAAGAAAACAAGGAACAGGGACACGGTTATTCAGTGTCAAACACAGTGAAAATAATCACACAGGAAGGCATCGGAGATTGACAAGATCAAAGCCAGAAGCAGAAAAGGGATGGCTGCATTTCTTGGATTAGCATTTTGATGGAAGAATGCCATCCAATGGATTACCACTAGCCAGTTATTCACACAATTATAAGGGCAATGTGCCAAGCACCAAAATTCAAAGATGATATATTAGATTGTCACCATTATTAAGGCCATTAAAATTATAGTTTTTTTTTTTTAATAAATAATGCCTGAAATTGCACCGAGCCCTTTGACTCAAGTGGCAATAGCCACTCACGGTGCACTTTTCCCCTCCCCCTGAGTTGGGTTCGACCCAGCCCTTGTAAAAACCTGTTCAAAAAAATAATAATAATAATGCCTGAAATTATTAATTTATTAACTAACTTTAATTTATTAATTAATAAATATTAATTATTTTATCAATTATTACTTAATAGATATAGTTAGTAATTATTTTTATTTGTCAAATTAAACAAAATAAATATTTTAAAGATGATATTTTACAATTTTAATGACAATAACATTATTATTGGTATTATTGGTAGTCATAACTGCTCATTAAATTGCCCAAAGAAACGATCACATATTAGATACTTCAACAAATTCAAGAATTTACTATGGATTTTATTTCTTAGGTTAAATATTTTTTTTTGGTCCCTTTACTATAGAAAAAGGTCCTTTTTTAGTCTTTGTACCCAAAAAATCCCATTTTTGATATTTACTGTTTGAAATCCAACCAATTTTTAGTTTTTCCGTTAAATTTTGGCTAATGTGGCAAGTTAATTATCGAAAAAACTTATTTTTTTCTTTATTTTAATTATGTGAAAAATCCACCTAGTACAACTTGATGATATGGCTAAATTTTGTTTGTTTAATTTAGCTTTGAAAATCATTTAATTACATAATTATCATTATAAATATTTTAAAAATTATTTTGTGATTAAAAATACTTACCCTTAATTACTTATTTGCTCCCATCTTCTTCCTTCCTCTAGCCTTCCTTCTTTATTTTTTTAACCTTTTAGATCTCGCTAGGATCTTTGCGAACCCAATGTTGGGTTTGCTTGGGTTCGTGATGAGAAACTCAATGCTTGGGTTCGTGATGAGAAACCCAACACCTAGGTTCACGTGAGTTCGTGACGCGAACCCAGCGCCTAGGTTTGCATAGGTTCATGACGCGAACTGAGCACCTAGGTTTGCGTGGGTTCGTGACGTGAACCCAGTGCCTAGGTTCGCGTAAGCATGGGTTCGTGATGCGAACCCAATGCCTGGGTTCGTGTGGGTTCATGATGCTAACACAACACTTGGGTTTGCGTCATGAACCCAGCACCTGGGTTCGCATCACGAATCCAACGCTTGGGTTCGCAAAATGAACCCACGATCTAGGCTAGGTTCATGACGAACCCAACTCCTAGTTTCATCTACTGATTTTGTTTGAATGCTAGAACTTTGTATTTTGTATTTCATTTTTCGTTTTTACTGTCTTTGAACATGAATGATGTCTATTTAGCTTTTGAATTTCATCTGATGATGATTAGTTTGTTCTCAGGAGCAATTTTGAGTATTGTAATTGGAGATTCGGATCTCTTCTGTTATGTATCTTGCTTTTTATATTAGATTTTAGCTTGCATATACTAATTCTAAGTATGAAATATTTTGATTTCGTATTTGAATTTTGACTATTGATTTGATCATTCAAAGAATTAGATCATCATGACGAACCCAGGTTCGCGACAAACCTAGCGGTATAAAACAGAATGGGGAAGAAGATGAGGCAAAAGAGGATAAGACAGAAGGGGAAAGAAGATAGGGGCAAATAAGTAATTAAAGTTAAGTATTTTTAGTAACAGAATAATCTGTAAAATATTTATAATAGTAATTATGTAATTAAATGATTTTCAAGATTAAATTAGACAAAAAAAAATTTGGCCATGGATTCAAGTTGTACTAGGTGGATTTTTCACATAATTAAAAAAAAAATAAGTTTTTCCGTTAATTAACTTACCACATCAGCTAAAATTTAACGGAAGGACTAAAAAAAAGTCAAATTTCAAACAGTAAAGACTAAAAAAGAGAATTTTTCGGTAAAAGAAAAAAAAAAAGCTTTTTCTTATAGTAGAGGGACCAAAAAAATTATTTAACCTATTTCTTAAGAGTACATTCTTTGATAACCTCAATAAAATGACCCAGTTAAAAATTTGAAATTTCAATTTGGAGATGTCTAAGTTTGAATTTTAAGTGGAGTGAATTTAAGAATGGAGTGAATTTAAGAATAGAGGAAGGCTAACCCCTTTAATATAACCCATAATTAGATGTTAAAAAAAAAAAAAAAAGGTACATTGTTTGATAATCCAATACTAACGTCAACTATTACAAAAAAACGTTGCCAGGAAGGGGGCTTACATTACACATAAATGTCAACCTCTGAACTGCTGGTTTGCAGCAGCGAAGGGAAACGATTAAAGAACTTATTCCATCTTGAAACAAATTCATGAGAATGTTTATGGGAATAAATTTGCACATGTTCTGTGTTGATAAAGCTACAAATTGGAACAACATTCGTACCTCCAGCTATCGGGGAATGTTCCTTACCATCAAACTCTCACTGGCTTCTGTAAAACAACAGAAAGATAAGCTTCAGATTTGCCTGAATCTATCTTCTCCCCTACAACCCATTTTAGCTTCTTATAGCCAAATTTCTCTATCAAACGAGTCAAAAACCACTTCTTCTCATCATTAGCACAATAAAAGTTATCCAACCAAAACAAGCCGCCTGCCCTCAAAATTCGATCTATATCAAACATCAAGAATTCCAACCTCTCAGGTTTCCCTCCCATGTCCAATCCACCTGAGGCGTGAACTAGATCAAATACATTGTCATAGAAAGGAAACCTATGATCCAAACTCAAAAACAAAGGGAAAAGACCTCTTGCAGCAATGAACTCACTAAAGGGGGCATCAATATTCAAGGTGTTTGTGACCACAGTCACATTCCTCTCGGCCATCCTAGCAGCAAAGGTCCCAGACCCACCCCCAATATCAAACCCAATTCTAATTCCACCATTTCCCATGGCTAAGACATCATCAATAAGAAAATCATTTTTTCCTCTAGCCTTGACATATTTCTGAGCCTCATATCCGCTAACCAAATCAAAGCAACCAACACAATCTCTACTCAATTTCTTACCCTTCAAACATTCAAAAGTCT
Organism: Rubroshorea leprosula; assembly: GCA_020521535.1. Taxonomy (NCBI): domain Eukaryota; kingdom Viridiplantae; phylum Streptophyta; class Magnoliopsida; order Malvales; family Dipterocarpaceae; genus Rubroshorea; species Rubroshorea leprosula. The sequence goes on from BPVZ01000049.1 coordinate 544,196, forward strand.
TGCAACCAAGACCACTCCAAGTAACACTCTTATTGCCAACAGGCTTCCAGAGAGACACAGGAAAAGGACTGAGACCAACCTTGGGAATATTCTTGGCAAAGCACCTCCTTCTGGGCAAAGGCTCGCATCCACGCAAAATCAGCTTCTGCCCAAGACTCCAATCATCAGAACAAGGCCCAGAAACCTTGTAGCTCATGTACTGAGACAACAAATCAGCAGATTTCCCACAGGAATGCCCCACAGATGCCACCATCTCAGTGATCCCAGTTCTTGAATCCTTCCCCAAAGGAAGCTGGTTGTGCTCAAGGAACAATTTAAGCTCCCTTGCAAGATTGGGTCTTGACAGATCAAGACTGTCATACCCAAGAAGCTCTTTTTCCATCTGGGCAGGCTTTCTTTGGGAAGAATCAACCTCTTTAAGGATCAAAGAGACTTGCTCAGAGATGAGAGAGATGCTCTTGCGGGGGTATTGGTTTAGGTGTTGCTCTGGGGAGTATGTGAAGGCGAACAGTGCAAAGAGATTGGTAGTAATCACAGAGAAAAGCATGAGAATGTTGACTGCTGAGGAGCAGAGTGATGCCCTCTTGAATCTTGTTGTTCCATCTCCAATTTTCAGTGAAACTGAACCCATCTTCCCTCTGTTTTCGGTGCTTCTCTAGAGTGTAAGGAGTGAAGTGGGGAGGAAGGGACAAAGATGGTCTTGATTGTTATGGCTGAGATATGTTGAAGCGGGGCAGGTGCAGGTGACACAAAGGCATAGATGCAATACGCCAATACCCCATTTAATGGTAAGATGACGTAAATCATTAATAAGTAGGTGGATTATAGATGGATCACTTAACGGAAAAAGGGTAAAAATTTATTTTTAATCCCTTATTTTAATAAATTTATAAGTTTTAACCTCTTATTTTATACTATAATACTTTTAACTCTTTAATTTAATGAATTTATAAGTTTTAACCACTTATATTATATTTTGACACTTTAGCCCATCACCTATATAAGTTGAAGAAAATAACCTTTATTTAAGGTCAGATTATAACATTCTATTAGTTTTATTAACTAACTATTAACTCTGTTAACTGACTGTTAGTTGACTGTTAGCATTCCATTATAAAAAACATAAAATTTAAATTCAATTTTATTTGTTAATTTCATTAACGAAATGCTAACAGAATGTTAATAATCAACTAACATAATTAACAGTCAACTAACAAAACTAACAGAATGTTATAATCTGACCTTAAATAAGGGTTATTTTCTTTAACTCATATAGGTGAGAATCTAAAAGTGCTATAGTATAAGGTGAGAAGCTAAAACTTACAAATTCATTAAGATAAAAAGTTAAAAATATTATAATATAAAATGAAGAATTAAAACTTACAAATTTATTAAGATAAATAGTTAAAAGTAGGTTTTATCCACGAAAAAAGAGTCAATCCACATTAAGTGAATGCATAAAGGTTCATTCCAGCAATAAGAAAATAAATAAATTTAAGGAGTTAAAATTCAGTTCATAAGGATTTATTCTTTGTTTAATAGTTGATTATTTAAAAAAGTTAAAGACAAAGTAATTTTTTATAAATTTTTTAATTTTTGTATGAATAACTTATTTTTTTATTGGATTGAAAAGAAATTAATTTGTGCAAATTAACTTGAAGACATTAATTGCTTAAAAAAACGTAATCTTTTGCGAAAGATTAAATTGTGATTAATACACTAGTATAGTACTAATAATTTGTTAATTAGAATTACAGTGAAAAGAACTTAATTTTTTTTAAAAAGATCTCAAATTTAAATTTTAAAAATAAAAAAATAAGTATTAAAAAAATTTCAATACAATTCAACTCTAAATTAACCAAAATTTAATATAATTTTTAAATACTAAAACATTAATAAAAAAAAAGTCCCACTGGCGCAGCGTTGTCGTTTGAACGGTGTTAATGAGAGCCGGCTTGTGTCGAATTCGTGGGGTCTTGGCTTCTATAGCCTTGCTTAAGCCTGATACAGGGAAATACAATTCTAGGCCAGTTATGGTATGGTTCCTCCCTGACCATCTTTCTTAAGCGCAAATTTAGACTCAGTTAAAATCCCATTACAAACTATAGGCCAGGTTTCGGCTAGACCAGGAAATCTCAACATTGGGTCTCATCAAGCCCACAAAAATCCGTGATAAAATTATAAATTGTAAAATTCATTACGGGGCCAGTTAAATCTAACGTTTCTGTTACTGCTTAATTTTTCTCGGGATCCAAACGGAAGACGAGAGAAAATTTTAGACATCATCATCATCTTGACCCGAATTTGTGATTTTGCAACGATGGGAGCATCGTCTTCGACTCCGTCGAAGGCAACAGCACAACAAAGGGAGGTGGAAAGCCTTGCAGCTTCCACTGGAGCTCTTCCTCTGCTCCAAAAATCCTTCGCAAAGCTCGCTGATCCTCAAACAAATATTGTTTCTATCCAGTCTCTGCAGGTACCTAATGACACTTGCAACCCTCAGTTGCAGTACCCATCAGTTAAATTTAGTTATTATGTCTTTGATTTGAATTTACTAAACTGCTAATTCAATGGTGTCAGCAATGCTTTGGTTTAAGCTGTAAAGGACCGATCTTTGAAGCATCTGGCATGCCAGATTATTTTCCACAGTTGTTGGATCATGTGGGTTCATCCATAGTAGATTTGTTTTTCGTGCCGGAAAAAGGAGGCATAAGTTGGGTTGAGTTTGTGAGAGGTTATGTTAAATTCTGTGGGAGGATGTCTGCATCCATGTCACTTAATACATTGTTCAGATTATTTGCTATGACAGTGAAAAAAGCAGGACTTCTTTTGAAATTGGAGTTTGAATCGGATGATGTTGATTGTAAGATAAATGGGTCTTTACGAGCCGTTGATGTGCTTGTTCTTCTATGGATATGTTGGACCATGGTGTGGAATACTACAACTTCAAAATTTGTAAAAAGAAAGGCAAATCTATTCCTGCCGGATATAAATCATTTGGTATTGTCAGCAGTGATATCCTGTGCTGATTTCGGCAGTGGCTTGGATCCATGGGAGTGCAACATCTCAAGCTTGGAAGCTGAACTTCCTGTTGGAAAGTTTCTCTCATGGACATTAACAACAGTGCCAAGCCTCACAGAATGCCTTACACAATTCGTCAACACAAGACTTCAAAACTTGGTGACTATGGAGGTGATGTATTGCACTTTGATTGGATAAACTGATTGGTTTTGTGTTTTGCTGTCACTCAAATTTCATCATCTCATCAGTTGGAATATGTGTGCTTCTTGCCAACTGGCACTTTTATTGTTTCTTCTTTTTTCTGAAATTTTAATCTTATGATTAATATGTAATGCCAGTTCATCTAGATTTAAGATACCTTTAGTTAGATGAAATTTCCTTGATAATTGCAGGATGAATCAGGACCTTCGGTTTCGCATTCAGAAGACATTTCTTCAAAGGCGTCTGATGCTTTACTTCTAACTCATGGCCGGGCCTGGGCAATTTCCCTTGCAGCCAAGAGCACAATAAGGGAAGAGGTTTTGAAAACATGCCTTGCTGTCGAAGGTGTTGTGATGGATGGAAATCTTCTTTATAGGTTAGTCATTTTTCTACTGATCATGTGCTTTCTAATGCTAACATCTAACATTGTCTGACACTGCCATTGGTGTAGTATAGAGGATAGAAAGCACATTCTTTGTGGTATTAGTATATTCCCATTTTTTGGATTTCACATGCTTGTGTCTTTCTTTTTCCCTTTGCTTTTCAGGTCATCTCTTCTTGGGAGAGGCTTGAACAGATTCTGGTCTAACATTGAAGGTTATCATGGTCCATTACTTCTTTTGGTTTCTGCTAGTTCTGAAGATGCCAATGAGGACGCTGGCAAGGTCAGGAGATGGATCATAGGTGCGCTTACACAGCAGGGTTTTGAAAATAGGGATACATTCTATGGAAGCTCAGGGAGCCTATTTGCTATAAGTCCAATCTTCCATGCATTTTCACCTTCAGGTATGATGTAACTAAGCATGAACAGAGGAAGGAAAGGATAGAGCCTAGAAGATTGTTAAGTAGTGTTTACTTTTTGTTTCCATTTATTTTCCTAGGTTGAAGATGATTCAGTTTTGTGATTTTTCTGTAAGTAATTTGTTGTAAAATCACTGACAGGGAGGGAGAAGAACTTTATGTACAGCCATTTACATCCTACTGGTAGAGTTTATGAACCAAACCCGAAGCCTGTAGGAATTGCATTTGGAGGAACCAGTGGGAATGAGAGAATATTTATTGATGAAGATTTTGCCAAAGTCACTGTTCGCCATCATGCAGTAGACAAAACTTACCAATCCGGTTCCCTTATCCCAAATCAGGTACTTAAATCTTATGGATGGGAAAATAATGTTAATAATACTTCAAATTTTCTTTCTTTTATAATTTTAGGAGGTTGTTTTTTTACTGAAAATAAAATAGAAGATCGATAATGTGGAGTTGGGAGTTTCTGTTGAATACACATGAGAGCCTCACATGTATAGCACTCAAAGATCCCTCTTTAGAGTCTTACTGGTTCACCTCCAAGTGTGAATTGGTTTATGGCAGGGATTTCTGCCAGTGGAAGCTTCTATATCTGAGGTAGAGGTTTGGGGACTGGGTGGCAGGACAGCCAAGGAAGTCCAAACTTCATATAAGAAGCGTGAACAACTTTTCACCGAGCAGAGACGCAAGGTAACCTATCAGTCTTGTATAAAACTAAGGCCTGTAGAACGCTGCAAGGAAACCTATATGTATACCACTTAAATTATGCGACTATATGCCCCATTTGCAGGTTGACCTGAAAACATTTGCAAGTTGGGATGACTCACCCGAGAAGATGATGAAGGACATGATGGCTGATCCCAATAGAGTTGAACGTGAAGACCGCTGAGAGATTGTATATTACACTGTCACACTCACTGTAGTACCAATTTGTTTAGCTAGTTTTGTATTGTTTTTGAGAAATAAAAGCCATGTTTTAGTGGTCCCAAGACTTTTGTAAGTAGTTTGAGGGAGATGGATTGATTAGGTTCATAGTTTTTCTACCGTGCGATATATTAGTTACATAGAATGTTAGTCAACATGGATTTCATCAATGAAGCTCGAACTTGAAATAAGTGTTCTTATTTTGAGTTTCAAATTGCCTTGGTGCTCATTCTTCCTGCCAAATTCTGTGTGTGAAAAGAAAGAATCTGTGCCGTGGTGTGGACTGTGGACATGGAACTCCCTAACTGTTTATTTATAAGTGCAAAAATGCATGTAAATTTTTGTTCAAATTCACATTGTCAAGCAAGCAACAGCTTTCTCTAATGACCAGAAACAGATCAATCAAAGCACTGAAACAAAGGGTCCTAAATCTGCCACCCATATAAATAGAGAATTCAACTGCTTTGACTTGACACCAGACTGCGAAATTTAGTAAATGCAGTCAGGCAGCAAGTGGGTCTAAAACTGTTTACAAATCTTGCAAGAATTCCATCATAGAATGAATCCAAGCAAAAGCTTAGATCACACAGAATACGTCACTGCTTCTTCTCTTCTGCTTTCCTTGGCTGCAAAAAGAAAAGGCAGTGCAGTGAAGAACATGGATATGTAAAGTTAGAGGTTAATGAGATCAAGTAGTAAAAACCATTTTAATCACAACTCTCTAAACATAGTTGTCCCCTTTTATCTCCCAGACTACACCTATCAGAAAAAGTAGACCGTGAATCTTTTCAACAGAAAACATTCATTAAACAGCCACAAGATGAACTAACAATCCAACTTCATAACCCAGTTTATGAAAGTCACCATTCATCTTCTAGTTATGATTTTGCCCCTCTTATCAATACAAGAAGATGGGAATGGAAAGGAAAGACACCAACCCTGCTTCTGCACTGGATTAGCACAACTATGACCAAATTAGACTCTCTTGATCACAATGCAGTCATGCACTAAAAGTCACATAAAAATCAATTTTGATGTCCATTTAGTGGGTGCCTGCAATTAACTCGTGATTGCTATCATCCTACCTAACTGTGAACAACCAATAAGCATAACGCTAATCATCTATCAAAACAAGATAGAAATATATAATTGAGAGAGCATAGCACTCTGTTAAGCCTTTTGATGTGATTTGAAGTTAGAAAGCAACAGCTTATTCTTGGATTATTCATATGCCACTGCAACCGAGAAAAACCTATCCGAATTGCTTTTGCATCAGTATCAATCCCTAAAACAAGGATGGATTTCTCATGATGAACAAAATAATATATGAGGGATGAGCGAAGCATAGGCATACTCTGCCATCTAGAACTTCCATACCCTTCCCAGTAAAGCAAAGTCATATACATACTGGGCATTTTTCTTTATAATTTCTTCAATTATCTTCATCTAAAGAATTCCTATATCACCTAGAAACAGCCAAAAAAACACTCATAGGCTAAATAGGGGGGAGACACCAAAAGGGGCAAAAGAAGCAAAATCAAGACAACCCCACAAATACTAGCAACTGGAACAAGTAGTACCGGAGAATGACAAGAATTAGAAAGAAAAACAAATTCAACCCACAAAAGGCGCAGTTAAAAAACGTACAAGCAACAACAATCACCCACGATAACTGTTCGACAAAATGCCACAACCATAAATCACAACAGAGAAAATGGAAACAACGCACAGGTTTACTAGACTGAGGAAGAAATGACAGACCTTGGTACCAGAAAACGGTTGGTGAAGCTCCTCCTCGGGGATGATAACGGGCCACTTCTCGCCAGCCTCACGAAACATTTGCTCGGTTTCAAGCATCTGACCCTTATCTAGGATCATGTTCCTTATGGCCTGAGCAGGAGTGGTTGTGGCATCGAAAACTTCTTCCACACCATTGACAAAAGTGACCGTGATCTTAGGCGGCTGATCGTCCGTTCGCCGCTTGACCTGGACTTGACATGCCGGGTTCGATTCTTTAGCTTTGCGAGCGTTGCATTGGGCTAAGAACTCCATGCACGATGCTAGACGTGGGTCCAGCGCATTGAACTCGATCCGTACCTTTGATAGGAACTTCAACATCTTCTCCCTCTCGCGAAGAAGCAGAGAAGCAGAGCTACGAACGCACTACAGTTGCAGGCAGTGTGAATCGTCTTAACTTTATTCTTCTTTTATTTTATTATTTATTTCATTGATGGGTGTTGAACATTTTATACTTTTACTTTTACACTTCTTAGTTTTGGGCATTTTCATTAACGCCCTTTCATGGCCAAAAAAATTTGATCTGGACATTCATATTTCGTTCGATATTTTAAACTTTTTTTTTTTTTATCCTTTTCTTCATATGAGATATGTCAACGCCATAATCAACTACAACATGGTATCTGTTTAGTAAAAGTCAAAATTTTTTAATTTGACTAATATTTATATGAATAAAGTGAGTAAAAGAATAAAAAAACTTAAAAATACCTATAAACAAAATATTAACATGCAAGATTGAACTCTTCTTATTCTTAACCTATCTATTAGAATTTAAACTTAAAACTTAAACGCATGGAGCATGCAAATATTTATCCGTTAAATTGAGGATTTGTATGATTATAGCGTAGACAGGGACTGTAATATTTCAAAAGGAAGAAAGACTTGAACAAATGTATTATAAGTTTTGTTTTATTATGAAATTATGATTTTCTTGGAAATGAACAATGAGTAATCCTCGTCAAGATGTAATAACATAGTAAACTCCGAGCATTTAATGAAGGAAAAATGGGGCAAAATCAAAATGGCCTCACAAGACAAAAATCCGCAATTGATTGTTAACAAGGCTAATGCCCATAATGTAAAGCTTAATAATTCATGCAAATATAAGAAGGGCAAAAAAGGGAAAAGGAAGAAATGAGTACTTAAATTCAACTATCTGCAGAACGACCAAACCAGAAAAGAAGTGGAGAGGCTTTGAGGCACCAAAGCCTTTCACAAGTGCTGGAGTGTATCTAGCTGCTAATCTCCCTATCCATTTTCATTCTCTTTGCATTTGGCACCTCCGGTATGCCATTGCCTCGTTGCTGGGATGATGCATCATGCTGGTATGCACAATTGGCTCCATTCCTGCACCCCCTTGAACTATTAAAGTAAATACACGGCTTCATTATTTTGGGCCTCAAATCTCTTGATTTCGGGTTATTTACTAATTCTTGGTTTGCTCCAGGTTGGTGATTATAACGGCCACCAAATTGCTGAGCACGTTCTTGTCTTTCTCCCCCATGTTGCTGAATCAAGTTCTTGTAATAGTTAACGTCCTTCGTCCGAGAAGGTACAACGGTGGGTGGAGATAATACTGGAGGAACACCAGGCACAGGAGCCCGAGCAATAGGAAGAGCTCCAACCCCAGCCCCATTAGGCTGAGTGTAAAAAGATCCACTTGAAGAAGAAGTTAATGAAGGTGCTGTGTTCTCCGTTCTATTGAAGTGGACAGGAGATGGATCTGATGAAGTTGCAGGAGCTTGGATGTTAGATGCAGGAACTGAAGGTAATGCCGACTTGAGAAAGTTCTGAGCACTGGATGCAGGACCATAATCCGTAATTAATTTCTCAATCAACTTCGGATCACCAAGAATTTTAATTAGCAAGTCATGGTCAATCATGTTCCCTTGTTCATTGCCTTTAGTAATTGCTGTAAAGGCAGCAGCTACTACACTGGACTCGACATTAAGGGCCATTCCAGTTGTTGGTTTCTCATTTGAAAAACCTGGCATGCTGCAATGAGGAGGTGAAATACCTGGAGCCAATAGCTGAGGAGGCTGTGAGCTTACAGAGACACCAAAGGGTGCAATGAAATTAGATGGTGTTTCTAATGCTGCATCCTCATCTTCAACGGGAGTGATGGGTATCAAAGCAGCTTGCTGATCATTGTGACACTCATTTTTAACGTCCGCTGAAACTGAAGGGCTGTACAACAACAGAATACTTCAGCTCAGGAAAACAAAGAACCCAAAAGGAAACATTTTCAATTAAAAAACAAGAGAAGAATCAAACTTTGGAGGTATTGCAGATGGGCGTGGATAAACTGCTTCAAGCATTCTCATTCCTCTCTGATTTTCAATTTCCACCTGTTTGCTTTCCTCTCCAGCAACCACTTGCCAATTTGCTTCAAGCAAAAACTGCAATAACCAGAATTCAGATTACACAAAAAGGCACAATTACTAACATAAAATGCCTGAAAAAGAAGTCTTCATATCTGTGACTCACTGTAGGAGGACATTTCCATTTAATAACAGGAATATCTGCCAACTTAATCTGAAGCCAAGTTGCAGAATTAGCTCCTTCAAAGCCAGGGGGCAAAACATCCTCCGTAGTTGCCCCAGTTGGATGTGACACCCATGAAGTCTTTGCTTGGAGGTGATCTTGAGCACCTGACCCAACTTGTGAAGGTGATTCCTCAGACAGGAAAAGCCTTACCTGTTGGTAGAAAAAGGCATTAGGAGGTTTAATCTGTAGATCACTTTCACAAGACATGAAATAACCTATAATCACTTTCACTGTTAGAAGGGGGGGGGGGAATAAATGAAAAACCTCCAACTTAAGAGGCTTGTTTAAACAGGGATGTTCTAAGACATTAATCCAACAATTTGCTTTATCATAAATGAAAAAATGCAAGCAAAACAAGCAGTGCATTTACAATTTGGTATGAAATCCTATCAGTTATTCCTTTATGAAAACATTACGACCAGTCAGGCAGTCAAGAAAAATTGGATTAAGATAAATACTGATTTCAAAGAATACTTTAGATCCCTTACCTCAATAAATTTGAGCTATTGCCAAGTTACAATTGGAAATTTCACCTTAGAAACTAATATGCAGGTTGAATCACCAGGAAATCAAAAAATTCACACAAAAATATGGGAGTGCAGAATTGCATAAACAGCCTAGCAACATAGCAGCACCAGACCAGAGGCCGAAAAGGAAAAGAAATTGATAAAGATAAAGAATGGTTCCTTGATCCTCAGAACTTGATATTTTAGGGTACCCCAGTAAAAGCTAAGTGCAGAAGGATACTCAATGAGAGGCTCTACAGGTAGTTCACTTAAGATTCTCTGCAGTGTCAACAAACATTGCCAACAATAGTAGCAGAACTTTGGAGGTTACGGACAAGACATCAATAATTAGTGAATCAGTCAGAGAACTGATAAGGTGCTGCAGCTGTTGTGAGAAGCCTCCACCTAATTCATTTCATTCTCAAATGTTGGGCAAGAAACTAGATAAAGATGCAGTCTAAAACAAAGCCAGATGTATCATGTGATAAGCACTGTAATGGGGAAACACCTTTGATAACTGGCTAACCAACCAAATACATCATTAAATTTGGTTTGAGACTTTCACATGGCTCAATAACCAGTCTATCATGACTAAGTTACATAATACCATAATGACACATTAACATGGAAACAACAATGTTTGTAGAACAAAAGAAATCATAAAAAATTTGATTCTTCTACCTTTGAACTGTTAAGCAGAAAGCATACGACATTTCCCTTTCTTACCTTCTTTTCTCCTACCTCTGCCTAAAAGGAGGAAAATTTTATATAATTTGGTTTTGTTTCTCTTCCCACCTTTCTTGCTTATTTATTTTATAAGGTGTATCAAAGAGAGTATAATGCATGCAAAGACATTTTATACCTGCTGATGCATGCAATAATAAAAGAAATTCTTGCATGAAAAAGGAAAATTACAGGATGCATTATATAGAACTAGTTCACCACAGAAATATTCAGAATAATCCATCAAAGTAACAACCAAAATATGGTAACATGCAGTAACACAAGATAAAAATTTTAAGTCAAGACTAAAAAACAACATCCCCCAATTCATGGCAACAAAATGAGGTTCATGACTTTTAAATTCCTTGACACATTTTTAAAAGGAAAATTTGATGGTCTGTTATTAATGCCCAAGCAACTGCCAGGAAAAAGTTCCTGAACTGATAATAATTAAATATTCTGCTCAAAAAATTTATCATGGAAAAGACATATAATGTTATTCATCCCCACAACAAAAAAAAAGAAAAAAAAAGAAACCATGAATAAGGCCTGGTAAAATTGGTGGCCTGACAGAAGCATGGTAAAAATACACCAGTTACTCCCAACGACACCAATACTGAAACTAGATTGATGTCAAAAGGAAAAAGAAGGATAATGTAACATGTAGCAAAATCACTTACTGAGTAAAGGGATAAAAGAAATATTACAAACCTTCGTCTCTAGAAAAATCCAAAACAACTATTAAAGAATAACTCCTTAAAGGTCATCATTATACATCAGCTAAACTCACAATTCACCAACATAAAACATTCTTTAGAAGACACCATTCCAAAAACAATAACTGGCTTCAGATGAAAAGGAAAAGAAAAACAACCAGAAAAAGCATGAGAACATCAAAACTATCATGTATAATTGTATAGGTTAGAAAAAAGCAACAGGAATAACATGAAGAGTTCCCAACTCATGCAATATAACATGAATTAGGTGAAAATGCATTCCGTTCAAACATAAGGAGACTCGGTCATATTATTATTTCTAGGGAGCCAGCCTTATTCACATATGAAGCAAATGTTTGAATTAACTTAAGGGCTCTCAATAGCTATCCAGCAATTCTAGAAACAGAAAACTTTGCTCAGTTTGTTTTCAGTAGCGAACTAGTCATTTGTCATTTCAATATACTACAACAAGAAAGGTCTCAGATTATTGTTAAAAGAAAGCATGCCAATAACAAGAAAATAATAACATTCTCAGTGTCCTACAGAAGCAAAATGAGTATTGACTCAGAATATCAAATGATAGCCGCCATTCACCTCAGAAAGGTTCAAACGAAATAAAGATACAGAACAACCCATCACAAAAAAGGGTTCATAAAGCTTCAATTTCAACTCATTGGTCCATCAAATTTATGTTTCAATTTTTCCCCCCCTCATTTTTACCTGAAATGAAGCAAAAAATTTAGCAAAAATTCATAAAAGACTCCAACTTTTTACCTGACAAAGGTTAACATCTGATGCCCAAGAAACCCTTTTCGATTTGTTCGATCCTCGCATATTTACAGATCAAAAAAACATGTATCACTCAAAAATCCTTGTTTTCCAGCTTCGATTCTCAGTAAATCTTAAATTACAAGTCTCAAATTCAACGATTTCAGGTTTCAATCGAGTAAAACCTAGGTACACCAATACAGTATGTCAACGTCCCTAGCCTCGCGGCCTTTCAATCAACTTCCCCATCCCCCCTAACTGTATGAAATTTGTACCTTCCCCAGCGAAGACAAAGAAAGAGATGATCGATATACACCTAGAGATAAACTTATAACTCTATCCATAAATGGTTGCAGAGAGATCCAAGGTAACCCTAGATCCTCTGGTTTTGCTTCCGCCGTTTCAAATCCTCTCTTCGGGGACCCTTCTTTTTCTTTCTTTAAAGTAATTTTTTTTCCTTTTCTTTCTACTATTTTTTCTGTAGTAGCTCTGGGTTCCTGTGAGTGGGCGTTGGCTCACGCTTTGGGCGACGCGTGGAGGTCGAACGTATATTAGAGTTTGGAAAAAATGATAAAAGTACAATGGTTTTTTACTAACTTAAAATTAATTCAAAATTAATGTTCAAGACCAAACTTTATGTAGTCAGTCAACTAAACTCTTGATTTATCTAAAAAATACACTATGCTTTTATTTTATACAAAACCATTAGAAAAAAATATTGTAGGTATAGCTTGTCTTTTAATCTTA
>BPVZ01000049.1:572243-584575 GCA_020521535.1 Rubroshorea leprosula
ATAAAGTTTACGGGTGAGGTAAATTTTGTTTATTTATTTATTTTTACCTTTCTTTTTAAAGGACCAAATTTGACGGAGCAGAAGCGGAACATGTAATAGTAATAATAATAATAATAATTTAAGAAAAGAAGAAAAAAATGAAAATGGGGAGAAAAAGCGTGGACTGATGAAAGTAAAGAAAGGACGTTACTTGCTTCTACTGTTCCTTCCACAAAATTTCAATCCATCAAATTAGGGTTTTCATTTCCTCTTTATCTCTCGATTCCTCCGCCGGTAAGCTTCGTCTTTGCTCCGAAACTATCTTCTTTCTTTTTCTTAGCTTTCCTTTGATCGTGGGTTTCACCTTCGCACCTGCCGAAGACGGGTCTATGTTTCCTGTTTTTTGCTTAATTTGAAGAGATTGTGGTTCGTGAAGGTGTTTTCTTTGTTTAATTTTGGTGGGTGTCGCGCTTTCTGTGCAACCACATCTTGATTAGGCTTGATTATGGCTTCTTAAGTGGTGGAAAGAGTTTCTTTTAGCTGGGCTGAAACTGGAATTTTGGTTTCGGGTCTCGGTTTTCTCTGGAGATTTTGTTACTTGCTTAAGATTGAAATCATTTTGTGGTTTGAGTGGTTAAAGAGTTGGATCTCTTCTTTTTTAGAGATGGGTACTCTTTAATGAATATTGCATCTCATGGGTGAATGGGGCTAAATTTATTGAAGATGCTATTGATGAAATTTTATGTAATTTCCTGTGCCTCCTACAACATTTTAAATGCTTGCTTCTCGTGAGTTATATGCGACATTAGAATAATGGTGTTGCTTGGCTTTGGTTTCATGATGTTTAGATGATGTAGGCCCTTAATAAAGGCCAATTGGTATAATCTTTTAATGTTTTGTGTCTTTTTCTTTTTCTTGATATACTTTCGATTAGGGTGCATTTTTTGATATAGTTTTATGAGCGCCCATCAATTATTATCTTCTGCTAGTACTTTGTTTGAAGTTATTCTGGCTTCATCTTAACTGAATGAGGATTTCAGAGTTGATATCTTATGGTTTTACAAAGCATGCTAAGTCATAAAATTGTTGACATTGGGGTTAGGGCCAAATGCCTGAATCTAGTCATTAATGAACTATTATTACTATCTTAAAATGAGGTTTTCTGAATTGGTTTATTCTTGGTTCACCGTTCACTTTGACAGCCATCTGTTGTTTCTCTGCTCAAGCAGAGAGTGCATAGTTTGACCATTCAGCTTTCATTTTATTTATTTAATAACAAATATTTGTGCATTCTACATGCTTCTGTTGTGATTGAGCTGTACTTACTATGTATTTTCTACTGCTTATGTTTTACAAATCTTAAGAACTGCGTTTTATGGATTTAAAAGCTTCTAACAAATTACTGCATACTCTGAGTTGCTGCTCATGGAGCAGTACTTATGTGTTTGCCCTCTTTTTACAATGTTACAATTATTGGTCTTAACCAGAATTGATGTTTGATGGGTTATTCTGGAACAATGTTTTTGATAAGGAATAGGGCCACTTGCTCTCGATGCTGTCAATACTTGTGCATTACTTGTGTTGTGTCTCATGCGGGAAGATTCACTTAAAGAATGGGTTTCTGTAATTTTGTTTGCTTCCACATGGTAAGCTTGTGAAATTCTTTTCTTAAGAAAAAGGTCAGTAATTTTATAATACATGGTTGATAAAGTGTTCTCATATTACTTTCTTGAGAACAGGATCTACACTCCAGAAAGTGGTCTGGTGCTTAGTTGATTCAACATCACGATCAAATTAGAGTTAGAGTTTTCCAACATTTTTCTGTAATCACGAGTATTTCTGGATCAAGATGGATGACGGTGGACATCGAGAAAATGGAAGACATAAAGCAGATCAGTATAGAACTGCCCAGGGTCAGGTAACTATGTGCAAGTTTCTGGAATTATAATTACAATGATGTTATAAATTAGCATAAAAGGATACTCTTTTTTTGGCCAACGATGCCAACATTGTTGGCAATTCTTTGGAAAACACCAGGCCCCATGGCAATTCTTATCATTATCTGTTATTATTGCAGTGGTTGATGCATCAGCCATCAATGAAGCAGATAATGGCCCTTATGGCCGAACGAGATGCAGCTATCCAAGAAAGGAATTTAGCACTTTCTGAAAAGAAAACAGCCATTGCTGAGAGAGATATGGCATTCCTGCAGCGAGATGCAGCTATTGCTGAGCGAAACAACGCTATGCTGGAACGGGATAATGCTATTGCAAATCTTCAGTACCGAGAGAACTCCTTGGCTAGTGGTAATATGTCCTCATGCCCACCAGGATGCCAAATCTCAAGGGGAGTGAGGCACATTCACCATCCGCAGCAGGGTGTTCATAATCTGCCCCACGTGAATGAAGCTCCTTACACTACAAGGGAAATGCATCCAAGTGATGTCCTCCCAGTGACACCAGGTACTTCTGAGGTTGCTAAGTCAAGGCGGGGTAAACGAACTAAAGAACCAAAGGTTATTACATCTAACAAGGAGGCTAAGAAGGTTTCAAAACCTCCAAAGAAGGTTAAGAGGGAGACTGAGGACACATACAGTAAGACACAAGAGTGGAAGGGTGGGCAAGATATGGGTGGTGGGAGCGATGATCTCAACAAACAGATGGTCACAACAAAGACTGATTGGAAAGGACAGGATCTAGGGTTGAACCAGGTGGTATTCGATGACACAACCATGCCACCACCCGTTTGCTCCTGCACTGGAGTCCTGAGGCAGTGCTACAAATGGGGAAATGGAGGGTGGCAGTCCTCGTGCTGCACAACCTCCTTGTCCATGTATCCCCTACCAGCAGTTCCCAACAAGCGACATGCCCGAATTGGTGGGAGAAAGATGAGTGGAAGTGCTTTCAACAAGCTGCTTACCCGGCTTGCAGCTGAGGGGCATGATCTGTCACTCTCCGTTGATCTCAAGGATCACTGGGCCAAGCATGGGACAAACCGCTACATAACCATTAAGTAGGCTGTAAATTATTGAGTCGTTAGCATAATGCATAAAGTATGCGGAGCCTCTGCTTTTCTCATTAGCGGTTTAGGAGAACAAATAAAGACCATAATGGGTCTCGTTCCTGGCCATTTTAACATCAGAAAACGGCAACCGATGTTCGGGAAGATGAACCTTCGTGTTCTACGTCGAAGTCTTTAGACCTGTTTTAGTATGCAACAGTACTCTTTACATTTTGGCTAAATAATAGTGTACCTCTACTTAATTGTAAAGGATTTGTACTTCAACATCTCATTGTAATCTTAGTGAAATCTTAATAATTTTATCAATGTTCTGACTGAATGCGTAACATAATGTTCCTATTAAATAATTCTGAAAGTTGAAACCCTAACCCTAATTCAGAAAAGAAATCACATCTTAGAACTGATCACGTAAAGCATTAAAATCTGTTTTCCAGATTAAAAGCATCAACTTTTGACTGTTGAAAATTCAATAAAACATGAACCAAAAGCGGAAATTGAAAGAAAAAGCTTCGCAAATGCTCTGTTTATGTCCTACAGCGTATGTTAGATCATACATTTTTCAGCATGAAGTGATCAGACAGGGATAACTGATTAACTGTAATGAAGATGTTCTCATCATACACAGCACTGTACTGAGCGTCAAAAGACTCATCGGAAAACGCCGGAATCGGAAAACAGTAAAACCTTTCACTGGAATTTCAAATCGGGGAACATGAGATCAATGCTATGAACCTACGATGGACACAGACCGCCCGAGTTTCAACATGATTCATGCGAATTTTGCAATCCGCATTGACAAGTTCGAAATTTGAAAACAGATGAAAGAGCCATCAGATCTTCCTATTGAAAGAAGGAAGTCATTATACCCGAAACCGAAGTCGGAGTATTCGCCGATTCAACAAAGTTCGTCATTTGAAATCCTTCGAGATATCTCAAATAGGAGAAAACAAAATTGAGTAGAAGAAAACAAAGCAAGAAGCACAAAACCCTAATTCTAATATCAGGAAAAGTGATGACCATGGAAGGAAGACGGCGGGACCTGCCTTAGGGTTTCAGTGCCTCCCCTGCGCCTCGTTTTATAGGCATTCTTCGGATTTTGCCGGGAACGAGATATGATAAAATCACCGACGGTGACAGAAAATCATCACGGACATGTTGTATGACGCCCACTAGATTAGGCCTGGCCCATTTTCAGGCTTTATAATTAGACACTTCGACCCCCAACCCAAACCCAATGGAATGGAATGGACCGCTGGCCAGCCCATTGTCTGAAAACATTTCGATTTTTTTTATTCCGAGTCAAAACGTATAGATTAATGGATGGATTAAGCTGAATTATTAATTAAGGACGAAATGTTTAGACTGGATTAAGCTGAATTATCAATTAAGGACGAAGTGTTTAGATTACGCTCAAGTAACTTAGAGCGTTCAACTTAAGTGTAGTAATAAGAATTAAAATCAAATTGTTTTTCTAGTAGAATATCATTGTTTATTTGTTGACTTTTTTAAAATTTTGTTTTCAGATTTTTCATCAATATTATAAATTTTTTTTAACTTTTAATTCATAAGTCTAAATTTTTTTTAGATGAACCCCAAAACCATTGTAAAGAAAATTTGCCAATTGAGAAAAATGAGAATGCTTTTTTGCTAAGCAAATGAGAAATAAAATACAAAGTGAACAATCTATGTGATGAGTGGAATAAGCAATCTTGGGATGAGTGGAATCTATGCGATGAAATAATATTAATTTATATTTAAAAATTAAAATTTTATTTTATTAAATATTAAAATATAAATAATTTTTAAATTTAAATATTAATATTTAATAAGATATTTTTTTTTAAATTTAAATTAAATATTAGTTAAATAAAATGTGATAATTTAATATTAAAATTTTAATTTATTTTAAAAATCATGATTAATATATATTTTTTAAAATGTAAATAAAAAATAATTTTTATATTAAATTATAATAATTTAAATTATACCAATCGATATATTATTAAAAATCCTTTTTAAAATTTATAATTTTTATTTTATATTCAACTGGAGTCTGAATTATTTTTATGTTTAAATACCCATGCTATATCTTCTCTCTTTGCGGGGGAGAGAAACTACGGACTTGTCTTCATCTAGGAAAGCCTTTTGTCTGAGTTCCGGCAACTCTGAACCGCAGAGGACGGCGGTCGCTTCGTGTATTTAGACAGCTCCTAAATTTGGTGTAATCACCGCCACATTTGGCTAGAATATCGGGCAATCCCATCTGATTCTCTTTGCAAATTTGTCTCATTTTGCTGTGTACGATCCTTCTAGAGTACTTTCTGAATCATTCTGCTGAACAGCTAGGGTTATATAACCAGGTATATTAATATACCTTAATAATAAAATCCCCATTTCCTTTTGCCTTTTTTCTGATTCTTGTGTTCTATAGGGATTTTTTTATTTGTTTCTGAAAGTGGGTTTCTTTGTTTATGTGAAGGAGGGGTGAGAGTAGGGATTTGTGTGGGAAGTAGTTCAAACTATGAAAGGGAAATGGAGGGTTTGACTGGTAGTGGTAGGAAGATGCAGAAGCTTCAATCATCCCCAGCTCCAAAGCCTCAGAGCATTTCGGATGTTCCCATGTTCAGTGGTTCTCAAATGGGTGGCCCAATGAATCCTTTTTCGAGGAATTTGAGTCATGAGAATAATAGTAAGAGACCTGGGATACCTCCGTCGCATCCGAATAACTCTGGTTCCATGCCATATTCACAGATCATGGGTTCTCGTCCAAATTCTCAGCAATTGGATTCACAGAATTTGAAGCAAGGGCCTGGTCATTCTAGGTCGTTGTCTCAGCCGACGTTCTTTTCCCTTGATTGCTTGCCTCCTTTGAGCCCTTCTCCTTATTGGGAGCCGTCCGTGTCATCTCTCTCCGATCCTACCTCTACCGATGTGTCCATGGAGGAGAAGGTTGTGAATTCTAGAGGAAAGCCACTTCCTTCTCCTGTTGCAAGAGGCAGTAATGAATTTAGAGCTGGTGAGAGCTTACCTCCCCTTAGAGGACATAGGCGGTCCAGCAGTGACATTCCATTGGGATTTTCTGCCATGATTCATTCTTCGCCTCAGTTGATACCTATTGGGACACGAGGAGCACTGGATAGGTCGGTTTCGGGAAGGGAGAATTTGGGGGTAGAGAAACCCATTCAGTTGGTGAAAAAGGAATCTGAGTGGAGTAAGGATGGCAATAGCAATGCAGATGGGTTAGGTGAGAAGAAATCTGAAGGAGAGGTTGATGATTTTTTCAGTGCATACATGAATTTGGACAATATTGATACATTGAACTCATCTGGTACGGAGGACAAGGACTTGGATAGCAGAGCCAGTGGCGCAAAGACAAATGGGTGTGAAAGCAGTGATAATGAAGTAGAGAGCAGAGTAAATGGATATCCAATCAACATGCAGGGGACAAGCATTTCCACAGAGAGGAGAGAAGGAGTCAAGAGGAGTGCTCCTGGAGATATAGCTCAGACGTCAAGGCACTACAGAAGTGTTTCAATGGATAGTTATATGGGAGACCTGCAATTTGACGATGACTCACTGAAGGTTCCTCTGCAAAATCAAATGGTTCAAGGATCTCCTGGTGATTCAATGGATGCAAATTTGACCAAGTCCAACTTTGTGCTCGGTAATGATGGTTTCAGTGCATCTGAGATGAAAAAGATCATGGAAAATGAGAAACTTGCAGAGATGTTATCGGTTGACCCTAAGCGTGTCAAAAGGTTCTGTCCTCTTTGAAGTATTAGCATATGTAGAGAATTTGTAGGACGTATTTGATCATTTTGATTTATTTATAATAGGGTTCTGGCTAATCGTCAGTCAGCTGCTCGTTCTAAGGAGCGCAAAATGCGACACATTGCTGAGTTAGAACACAAGGTGCAAACCTTGCAGACGGAGGCAACCACATTATCCGCCCAGCTAACAGTGTTGCAGGTGGGTATGCTTAATTTATTTATTTGAATATGTGTTACCTAGCTTTTTATTTGGTTTTCCTTGTTCAGAGGGATTCAGCAGGGCTGACAACAGAGAACAATGAGTTAAAATTCCGACTTCAGGCCATGGAGCAACAAGCCCAATTGAAAGATGGTATAAATATGATTTCCTTATTATACTGATAACTGACTTCTTGTTGTAGTTAGCTCATTGTCATGTAAAACACAAGCATGCACGCCTGCACCAGACATAGGTATCTGTGACTGTCAAGTAATTCATTTTATGATCTCCTGCTATTTGTTTGCAATCTGCCAATATGTTTAATTACATCCTTCTGGATTTTGCATGTCTAGATGTAGGAAACATTGTTGTGCAAACTGCAATCAAGTTTCGATATGTTTAACTACACTGCTGTAGTCCATCACCTTAATGGCTACAATTTTTCTTTTAGTATTTCATATTTACTTGATTCTTGCCTTCATTTCTGGACCAAGCATATATAGCAACACAAAATCTACCTGAACATGTGTTTATAATGCAAGCTCTGCGGACAATCATATCATCTGGTTTATATGACTTTATTTGTATGGTTGATTCTATGCTCCGCCATTCTCTAGGTTTGTGAATATGTTGGCTCAAATCCAGTTGATCTTAAAGACCATAAAGGAGCTATTGATATCTTGCTCTACCCTTGCAAGTTGATTCCTTTGATGAGTTAAATTGTCTCAAACAGTGAAATTAACTACTGCATCCCAGAATTGATTGGGATGTATTAAACAGTAGAAAAATGACATCAGATGAAAAAACATTAGACACTGATGTGATGACTTGGTAATATATGAAAGAATCTTGAGACATGCAAACCAAGGAGAGTCAACAATACTTTGTGACAATGAGGCACTGTTGAATAACTGCAGCACAAGCTATTAGATTTTGACTGGCATTTAAGGAGAGTGAAAGTGCAGATGCTCTTATTAATTCAGCCTACTTGAAATTATGAATTGCAATAACTGGGACTGTACAGGGTGATGTTTAGACTTTAGAGTGCCATGGAAGCCCATATTGTTTGCGAATAATTAGATGCTTTTGTTTATTTATATGTTCTTGGGGATGCATCATTTCCATGGTCTGTCTGAACTGGCTTATTAACTACAAGAAAAAGTATTTTAATTATGCTGGTGATATTGATCTAGAATACTGTAAAATTTTCTTTCTTTTACCTGTCGATGGAACTTGATGGTTTGTAAATTAGCAACTTAGAGATTCATATCCTATATTGGGCTGAAAAATCAGTTTGCTTTGTGCATTTGATGTTGCAGCTTTAAATGAGGCATTAGCTGCAGAACTCCAGCGACTGAAGCTTGCTGCTTCCGAACTTGGTGGAGAAGTTCAACTCTCAAACCACATGCTGCAACAGCTTTCCCTCAGTAATCAAATGTTCCGATTTCAGCCACAGCAGCTGAATGCTTATCAGACACAACAGCCAGAACACCAACAACCACTGCAGCAAGCTCAATCTCAACAACCAGCTCCAAATAATCAGTCTGAAACCAAGAAACAGAATGGTGAACCTAGTGCAAATGAGTCCAATTGATAAGCCGGCCAAGTCAACCCCAGGTCTCCATGCATTTGCATAATTGCATTGCAATATCCAAACTGCATTTCATATAGTTTTCCATCATATACATACAACCTCCTACATCCGTATATTTAAGCATATTTTTTCATTTATTTTAGCAAGTACTTGACCATTGTTTTGTCTGTTGTGTTCATTGTCTTGCAAACTGGCATGGACAGACCAACTGCATGTTTCTATAAACTATTAAATAGTATCATCATTCTTAGATGCATTACCAAACATTTTGAGTTCATTTCTTCCATATTTGCATTAGTGATGAGATGTGCCCTGTAATCCAGCATCAGCATGTTTGGTCCCGGAAATTTGAAGCCCATAAATATAGCCCACTGACAAACAGTCCCCACACGTACCAAACGAACCCACCCAACAATAACAACTTGGCTTGTTCTGTGTTTCAAATAATGCGGCCAATGACTTTTGTCCCTGTTTCCAAAGAGTACCAGAAGGGAATATAGCAAACGCAGTACATCATATGGCCCATGGCGTGTCGTAGTTGATTCGATCACGATTTATGGTTCGATGATGGTGAACCTTTTGTTTGTGGTAATAATAATATAATGAGAAAATAAAAAAAGAGGAGAGATAAGTCGGACTCTTCACATAGTTGGTTTCGTGAAATACTCAAATCAGTAGAAAAGAGCCCTTCTCGTGAACTTTGAACTTACGCACCCGTGAAGCAAATCGTTCCTCTTGCAAAACCTTGTATTCTGTCAATTTCAACGTTTTTTTAGTAGTATAGCACGCAATAGTGTAGTAATTTTCTTCTACAAATCTCTCGTTGTATTATTTTGACAATTCGATGTTAAAACTTTGGACTTAAAGTGACTTGACGTGCTTAAATAAACTTTAGGAACTTGGAATATATATATATATTTTTATCATTAACCACTTATATATGTCAAAGTACAAAAACAGATTACACCAAAAGATTTTGTTTTTTCGTAATTGCCAAATAAAAAATTTGAAAAGTAAAAATGGCACACATGGACATAGTTGTTATTCTTCGTTCTGTTTCATTTGTCTTTCAATGGAGAGGTTACTCGATCATGATGGAGCTACTAACCATGTTGTTCATGCAATGACAAAAACCAAATACACAGAAGCGAGAAATATCATTTTAAGAGAAGTTTTGCCATTTCTCAATTCCCCGTCTGATCAATGTTCTCATTTTGGAACTGAGAACTAGAAAAAATATAAATGATACAAGCAAAAACTGCTTGCTTACTTGGAAAGGAAAACAAGAATTTGGTTCAGAAGAAGCCATAAAAGAAGCTGCATGTAAGCAGTAAAGAATCTTCCCAAAACTAAACATCTGAATTGGCAGGCTAAGTTTACTCCTTATCCAAAAGCATGGTCCCAAATGCGCCCACCGTATCATTAAGCATATAAGTTCTTCAATTACCAATTTTGATAGTATATGGTCCCTAACTTAGATTAAATACAAGTCATCCACACTAGACTCGATGATTAATAGTTCATTACTATTCTCCATCGCAACAACAAGCTCAAAAATATATATATATATATATATATCCTAAGGTCAATCCTACAATTTTATTGATTAAAAACTTTGTAAAATTCATAATATTTGCACAATTTGAGAACATCACGATTTGACTAAAAAAAAATAGGAAGAAGAAGATGAAGAAGAAGAACATCATTTGAGGCCTTTCTTTAATAATACCAACAAGTATAATTAATTTTAAGAAAGGAACACTTATCATTTCAATTATTTTTGTTTTTTAAAAAATGATTAACTTTGTAAGTGAATCCAAATGCCATTACTTGGAATACTTTGATGAATCACGAACATGAGATAATATCCGGAGGGCGCGAGGGCAGCGGAAGTCGGTATTGTCACCTCCACGTCGTAGGTTTTCCTCCTCAGAACAGTTATCTTGTTGTTTCCCAACACCAGCAGCCTCTGGTTCATGGAGAAAGAATGTGTCGTGAACGACGGCGCCACCAGTGTCACCACCACCGAGTTCTGGACCAATGGTCCTGTGCAACTGAAACGTACTGTTTGCTTTTGACCGTAACGCAAAATTCCTTGATTTACCGGTGCAACAATCGTGGGACGGATATTGTTGAATTTAGGGTCGAGATAGTCCGGAGAAAATGCTTCCAAACTTAATTCAGTTGGGAAAAGGACTCTCGTGAAGACGTAATAAATATGAGGATTGCTTCCACCGACAAGAACCCGACCGTCACGGAGTAGCACCGCCGTGGAGTGGTACATCCGTGGGATGGTAGTCGGGTTCTGCACCTCAAACCGTGATCCAATTGGGTTATCGGGTCTGTAAATGACTGGACTCAATACCGGATTCCGACCATGTTCCCATCCGGCAGTACCCGCCCCTGCACCATTGATGATCAAGACAGTACCGTCCGGGAGCAATGTCATGTCGCCCATGACTCTGGCTTGCGGCATCGTCTCCATAACCCACTGAGGATTCGGGTCGGTTATCCTGATCCGACCGCAAGTACTCAAGGCGGTCACAAAGTTGCCTTTTTTAGCTTTGAAAAAAGATCCTTTCGGTGCTCCTCCGCATACCAATACTTCAGCTTGGATAGCTGGAGCTTGTAAATTCTTCAAGGGAAGCAACACCGACGACCCAGTGCTGGGATAGTTCCGGGGATCACCACCGGGAATCATCGGGTAAGTCTTGACTACTTTGTTGTTGACATAATCAAACAAAATTGCTCGGTTGTTCGCAAAAATGAATAAATTTCCATCCACATTGAGATGAACAAAAGGGTACAGATTGTTCTCTGCCCCATAGTCATTCGTCTCCTCCAGGAAAGGCAAATTGAACAGACCCGGAGCTGTATTCTTAGGATAAAACTCATAATTAAACTGCTTACGACCACCGATGATGATTTGTCTTCCATCTGGCAGAATATGATTGGTGGGATACCAACGTCTCGCTGCCAATCCGTATTCAATTTCCACCCAGTCACAGTTACCATTGCAGGGGGTGAAAATCCTGACTCTTCGTTCACCGTCATTGAAACCGCCTGTTTGAATCAGGCCACCATCGGCCATCAAAGCACCAGCAGAACACCAAACGTCGGTCTGAACAGTTAAAGCTCTGAAGGTATTGGTCAGAACATTGTACTCTGCGGAATGAGCTGTACAGTCGACTTTCAAAGCGGTATCATTGGGATCATTCCGACATTTACCGTTCGGTAAAAGCAATTGGGACTTGCCAAAATCAGTCCTATCGAAAATAATCACGCGGTCGTTGTTGAGAAGTTGCATGTGCATTGCGGATATCCCAATACTTTTCTGCAGAAGTTGCCACTGGCCACCGGCAGCTGAGGTAAAGATACGATGACATGGCTGTAAGGTGAAACAGAGCAGGAGGACACAAAGAAAAAATGCTGGAGACATGGGTTTAATGTCGTTTCTTTGCTGTTGGATAATGAAACGGGATTCAATTGGTCAGGATCAAAGGTGGGACTGTGGCAGCTAATGAGTGCTGTTTCTCTAACCAATGCCTCTCTCTCTGGTTTTAAATGCAGACAGTGTTACAGATGAAGAAGAAATGAGGTGGGGCCGTGGCCCGTGGGGAGCAACTCCACTTGCAATATTAGGCGCGTGGGCGTAAGATTCCGGCCGGCGAAAGAGATGTTTTATCAGTTGAGTTGTTGGATTTGCAGTGTGGCCAAAACGACAAGAGCTGGCAAAATTTGTGGATGGATGCTAGGAAATAATTACAAT
>BPVZ01000049.1:584675-596098 GCA_020521535.1 Rubroshorea leprosula
TTTTAAGATTATACAAATAATATAATAATTGTTTTTATTTTGATTAACTTTATTATTTCTTTGTTTTTTTAGATTTAATTTGTTTTTCTAAATTTTTAAATAAAAATTTAATATAGTATATAAATGATAATTAAAATTTTTTTATTAAATTAAAATACTTTACAAGAATTTCATATA
This sequence comes from Rubroshorea leprosula, assembly GCA_020521535.1. NCBI lineage: Eukaryota > Viridiplantae > Streptophyta > Magnoliopsida > Malvales > Dipterocarpaceae > Rubroshorea > Rubroshorea leprosula. Next base: position 584,853 of record BPVZ01000049.1, read on the forward strand.
AGAATTTTTTTTTTCAATTATTATTTATATAAATGGTTAAATTTTAATTTAAAATAAATATTTAAAAAATCAAATTAATTTTTAAAAAATAAACAAAAGAAATAGTATTTTATAGTTTTCTCTTATTATATAATACAAGATTAAAAAAATACTATTAATTATTTTTAACAATTAAATAATATTTCAAGTGGCGTTAACAAAAATGCCAAGTTTCAATAACGTTTTCGAATAAAGCATATGATATATCTAATAGTTTATGAATTAGGCCATTTGTAAATTAATATAAAAGAAATGATATTGGGATAACTTTTTTATTTTATCTTTTTGTATAATTTGATATGTTATTAAAATAATTAATTTTTTTAATTCATATGAGACTCGTGATATTAAATACATTTATTCATTTCATGACATATAAAAATTATATAAAAAATGAGATAAAAAAATTATTTTTATAGCAACACCCTTGAAATAAAAATGTTGATTGCGATTTTCACTTTTCTTTTTTTCTTCTTTCCTTTTTCTGATGGTCGATATTCTTTGCTTTTTCTTTAATAAAGTTCGTACTCATAGGCCGGGGACCGATATATGAACCTTAGACCAAGGACCATGTAAAAAGATATAAGTCCCTGAATTATTATATATGAAAAAATCTTTAGTTATGTCTATAAACTTCTTTTTTGTTCATTGTTTATACCCTTTGGCCTTAGATCGATGCTAAATTGAAAAGAAATATGCATTTTTTTTTAAGAAAAAAAATTTCTGTTATTTTTGCCCCATTTTTCTGTTAGTGGATGCCATTTGTTAGTGCGGCACCACAATACCCAATGTGTAGACTATAATGAAGAAAATTGAAGTTAAGGAATCTAACTGGACGTTTTTTCATAGTTTAAGGGCTATAAATGCCCTTAATTATTAAACGCCCTTAATTAATTTTGTAGCTAAATAAGGCTAGCAACTCAAATGATTTAATGGTTAAGTGTTTCATTTCAATAAAAATAAGAAGCCTTAAAAGAAAATCTCTTGACTAACACTTTGTTCATTAGTGTTTTGTACAATAGTACTTTATCTAAAAATATAAAATTATTATTTTTAATTAATTTTAACTAATATTTTATATATTTTCAAAATAATAAAAGACAAAAAAAAAAAACCTATATCTACAACAGAGCTAGTAGCACAACACTTATAAAAGATAGTCTAAAGAATTCAGAAGGATTTGTTGCATTTGCATGTATTGTTGATTATGTTGAACAATCCACAATGAGTAATCACAACCTTAAACTCAAAATTTTAGAACTAAAGAGAACAATCCACAATTTTACTGATTATTATGACAATTTATGAGCTTTTACAATACATATATGCACAACTTGAAAATAACTTGAGAATATGATGGATAAAACAGCATATGCCTAACGTGTCTTTAACAATATTACGATTGAAGAAAACAAATTCTGAGAAATTAAAGAACACAAACCATTTTATTTTAAGTGGATCCAAATAGCCTGACTTGGTATACCTTGATGTGTGACGTACATGAGATAATAACCGGACGGAGCTAAAACACGCGACGGCGGCATGGTCACCTCCACGTCGTAAGAGTTATTTGCCAATTTAGTTGTCTTGTTGTTTCCAAGCACTAGTAGTCTCTGGTTCTGAGAGAAAGAATGTGTTGCAAACGACGGTGCTACCAGTATGACCTCAACTTTATTCTGAACCACTGCTCCTGTACAGCTGAAACGTACCTTTTGATGTTGACCATAATGCAGAACTCCTTGACTCACCGGCGCAGCAATTGTTGGACGGATATTGTTAAATTTTGCGTTGAGGTAGTCCGGAGAAAATGATTCTAAGCGCAATTCTGTTGGGTAAAGTACTTCGGTGAAGTTGTAATAAGCATGAGGATTGCTACCGGCGACCAAAACCCTCCCATCTCCGAGTAGGCCCGCTGTGGAGTGGTACATCCGTGGGATCGTGGTCGGGTTTTGTACCACGAATCGTGACCCAATTGTGTTATCAGGTCGGTAGATGACTGGGTTGAGTACTGGATCCCGACCCTGTTCCCACCCTGCGGAACCTGACGCAGCACCATTGATGATGAGAACACTTTTGTCTGGCAGTAATATCATGTCACCCATGACTCTACGACGCGGCATTTTCTCCATGACCCATTGTGGGTTTGGGTCATTTATCTTGATTCGAGCACAAGTATCTAAAGCGGGCAAGAAGTTGTCCTTCATTGACTGGACAAAGCATCCTTTTGCCCCTCCTCCGCATATCAACACTTCAGCTTCAACAACTGGAGCTTGTATATTCCTCAACGGAAGTAAAACCGATGAACCGGTGCTGGGGTAGGTGCGGGCTTCGGCTCCTGGTATTGTCGGGTACTTTTTCACCACCTTGTTATTCACATAATCCAGCAGAATTGCTCGATTATTTGCAAAAACAAACAAATTCCCATCGGTATTGAGATAAACAAAAGGGTAAAGATTGTTCTCCGCCACAGGCTCATTTGTCTCCGACAAGAATGGCAAATCGAACAAATCCGGGAAGGGGTTCTTAGGATAAAACTCATAATTAAATTGGTCCCGACCACCAATAATAATTTGTCTACCATCTGGCAAAATGTGATTCGTAGCGTACCATCTCGGGGCCGCCAATCCATTTGACACTTCCACCCAATCACATTTACCCTTGCAGGGGCTGAAAATCCTGACTTTCAATTCACCATCATTGGATCCCCCCGTTTGAATCAGACGACCGTCGGCCATCACTGCACCAGAAGAACACCAAACGTCCGTCTGCACTGTAAGTGGCCGGAATGTATTGGTCGCAACATTGTACTCAAACGAATGAGCAGTACAGTCAACTTTTAACGTCAAGTCATTCTGGTCATTCCGACATTTACCGTTAGGCAGCGGCAGGGTGGATGGCCCATAGTCAGTTCGGTCAAACATAATGACACGGTCGTTGTGAAGCAGCTGCAAGTGCATTGCGGATACGCCGACGTTTTTCTGCAAAAGTTTCCAGCTGCCACCGGTGGCGGAGGTGAAGAAACATTGCTGTAAAGTGAAACATAGGAGGAGGGAAAGGTGGAAAGATAGAACAAATATTGGAGACATGATTCAAGGTTGCTTTTTTGCTTTCAGACTTAATGAGGAATTGTAGAGTGAATGTGATGCCTCAGAAGTCAGGGTTTTAATAGCCAGTGAGGGGGAGGGACAGAAGAAGAGAGAGGAGGAATAGTTTAAGAAACTCAAATCCGTCGGTGAGATCCGTGTTGTGAAAGGGGTGTTTTTATCAATTTATGAGTTGGGGGAATCAGCAAGATATTAGTGAATAAGAACATTTAATTAATGTTTTGAGGATCAAGGAGTAATTTGTTAAAATATTAGGCAATCTGCAGAAGGATATTAGAGAATTAAAATATGAAACTAACAGTTCAAGTTAATTATTTGTTTTTTTTTTTTTTAATAAAGACAATAATTAAATATTAATATGTTAGAAATGTTAATGAGGATGTTAAACACAAAATTTAAGAGTGCAAATCACGGGCCGCCTTTTGAGGCAACAAGCGGCCACTGGACCACGGCACATGAAATGTAAAGTAATTATTTGTTGTACCATGAGTTCATAATCTTTTTGACCAAGGATTTGTCCTATTTTCCTGCACATTTCATTTTATTTGCACAAATATGTGTCAGTAAATCTTGTATGTTCTGTTATACAAGATCACTATAAGAAACATTCAAACTTGAAAATTTTGAGAATTAATATGTATAAATGTGTTAATTGATTTCAGATTATGTTCGCCTTCATGCACGTTAAAAATAAGGGCAAAAACGAAAAGGACCATATTGTTGAACTTTCGGTGTCGACGGTACAGGCGACAGAGTACGTAGACCTTGACAGGGAAAGAACAAGCTAGGGTTCAATTTGTGGGAGACATTTAATCTGGATTTTAAATGTTGGACCAAGTAAACAGAGTAAAAGAAAAGGGTGAAAGAAACATAAATAAATTTAAATAAAAAAAGTAAAAAATAAAATATCTTAACACTTTAAATATTAAGGTTTTTTTATTTATTTATAAAATTATTTAAATATTTTTAATAATTTTTTTATTAATTTATTAAAAATATTTTAATTTTTTCATTATTATTATTAACATTTAAGTAGCATTAAGAGGCTTTGAATTTTCTCATTCCATTTAAATAATTGGATGAATTTGCAGAGTTACTAGAATGGTTGCCTCTGTTTTGATTGTCACAAGTGGATGCCTACGGCCCTATGCATTAAATTTCTAACAATTTTTATTGTTTTAGTTTTTGGAAAATTTAATCATATATCTCTGTATGTGAGATAACCACACAAATCATGCATGAACCCAACAAAATCAATTAAACCAAGATAGAGATTCTTAGTCTAAGTTGGAGTGCATGCGAGAAAAGTCATGGAAGGAATTGTATCTCTTTACAGTTTGGCATTCCAAGGGCAGCAGCTAATAAGGAATATTTCTCTGTTCGGCACCAACGCAAATCTCAGTTCTTTCTCTTTTCTTTTTAACATTTTAACATATAATATAATCCAATTTCTTCATTCCTAAGTTATGTTTCCTACTCGCCAATTAATCAATATTCCTCCACATAAATTATATTTTACCATAAAAACAGTAAATAAATGAGTGTATTAAAATGAGAATGGCTTTATGGGTAGTTCCTAACCCCTTGTAAATGCCTTCTTATATTAATTTAAGATATGAGATTCAAATTTTAACGAACATTAAAAAAAAAAATAATAATAAAGTACATTAAAATTATTAATATTGTTATGATTGCACTAGCACTATAATATAAATTGTCTTCTGTGATACTTTTAGCTACGACTGTTTACATTTAAAATGGTATTTACTATACCTTCTATTATGAAAATTTGTACTGGAAAAAAAGTATTGCAATTGAGGGTACTGTTTATTTACAGTGTAGTTTGTTTGGGGCTTTGTCAAGCGAAGCAAAAGTGTTCCGTTTCAGAAAGTTAGGGATGAAAGAAGGAATTTACACTTCTTTTCAATTGGAACACAATTGACTTTTTAGGACCTGACTGACATCTGATGTGGAATCCAGACAATGGGTGGGACTGAGTCCTGGGTTCTGGGTCCACGGTTTCCGACCACAAAACCACAAATCGCTCGTAATTCTGGTTGTGATAATTAAAGATGGGAACGATACATGGCTGATGGCTCCAGCAGGTCCACCACCCTCATGGTACTTCATTTCATTCATGGAAAATTGGAGGTTAAAATTAACTTCTAAGCTGTATTGATACTGGAAATGTGGGATTAAAAGCTGTACTGATATTGGAAATAACTTTCCTTCCCCCATTTACGGTATCTTCAGTGGTGGAGAATGGAAATTGGAATGTGAGAGTTTTACTACTACATGTCATGTAAATGTTAGAAAATCTATTTTCCTACTTTACATACCTACTTTACATACTCCATTATTGGAAGATCATTAATACTCCATAAAACGATTTATTTTTTTTGAAACTTAACAGTTGACACGTTTTGTATTATGAGTAGGAAGAGAATGAAACTGTACCTTTTTTTTTTGGGCCAGAATACCTAAATCTATCGTTAAAATATAGTGATAGAGACAAATCCACCCTAAACAAAAAATGAAGAGAAATCCATCCATAAAGTTTTTTACTTTGATAAATCACCTTAAATTTAACGTGTGATATCATTTGACATAGTAATTTGTTAATTTGACGTCAACAATCCGTTAACGAATTAATGGGTTGTTGATGTTAGATAATGTCACATATTAAATTTAGGATAATTTATACAAGTTAAAAATTTTATGGGTGAATTTGTTCATGTTTTTTGTTCTGTAGTGGATCTGTCCCTATCACTATATTTTGGGGGTGGATTTGGATATTTTGCTTTTTTTTTTTTAAAGAGAATGAAGGTCAATAATAAAGTCAATGATGTCAACAATTTAAATAATTTAATAGTTATTTTTTTTTATTAAAAATAAAAAGTTTTAAATGTGAGTCACGTAACATGCGAAGTGGAATGAGATAAAAAATTAAAGATGATCAATATCTCATTATGTAACTAAAATAAAAAAAATAAAAAAAGTGATTATGATTAAAATAAGTACTAACAAAAGTATAATTATGACTTAATGCGGTAAACTCGTTCCACAAGAAATCTAATCATATCCTTAATTAACAAATGTCAAACGTAAATTAGTTTAAAATCATTTAACAAAGTTCCACAACAACAAACAAAGAATAATTATGCAGTCCTCGTGCCATTTGTTTTAAAAACTTGATTACCATCTTTATAATCCCCTTTTCCATCCCAAAAAATAAAACAAAGAGAATAAAGTTAAGAAAAAAAATAATAAAAGAGGGTTTATGCTTAACCGACTGAACAGCACGGACGAATTAAAGAATCCACAGACATAGAAAGAAGAGAAAGATGGTGTGTTTCTGAGTTCTGATGAAAGCCGCTTTCTTGCACGTGCTGTGAAGCGTGAGAAAAATCTGGAAAAAAGCACGTGGCAAAGCGCGTGGGGGTGTGCGTTTAGCTGACGAAGGAAAAGAATATACGTGACGGGGTAGAGATAATATTCCACGATTATTTTCGAAAAAAAAAAATATTCAACGATTTGTTGGTATAAATGTAAGAATTTTAATATTTTAAAAATAAATTTTAAAGTTTAAATTTTACGAACGAAGAAATGAATGATGGTAGAGTTTTTTTTTTAATAAAATTTCACGTAATTTAATTTTAAATTATTTAAAATTTAATATAATTATTAAAAATCAAGATATATATATATATATATATCCCTACTAAGAGAGATTCGTGTTGCAGTCGTTCACGTTTTATCATTGACGTTGATGGAGAGGAGTTTTTCTAATATTAAAGAGTTTACCTTTGAAGGTATTAATAATTACATACGTACAACACATATTTTGTGTAAAATGAATTACGTACGTAGAAAACACATAGTTTGCGTAAAATGAATTGCACGTAACTCTCCCATTCAATGATTTTTCCTTTGTTTTGGTTAAGTGATTTAAGTTTCAAATACATAAAAAGATATGATTTATGATTTGTTGTTCTACTTGAAGAGCATATTCCTCCACAATTTTATTTCATAATGAAATTTATTATTATTTATTTTAAATTATATAATAAGATATTATTTTTTTATTTCTTAATTTATCTATATTTACACATCATATAATTTAAATTGATAATTTTTTATTTTTTATTAAACAAATATTGTTACTGAATTATTTAAATTATTAACAAATTTATAATAAGTTATATATGACATTAAATTAATCAATACATATTAATTTATGTCTTATACCATATATTAAAAGAACAAGAGTCACTTATAATTATATAGGACTCTAATTATTACGCAATAAGATTATAAATAAATTATTTTTTAAAAAATATTACTAACGCAAAAGCAGTGGTGAAGCCAGAAAATATTTTAGAGGTACAAAGTGAAATATTAACATAAAATAAATTAAGAATTTAAGGATAACAATAATAAAGTTAAATTTCATAGACCTAATTAATCATGTTTCAAAAGTTTAGGCAAGCTTTGTCGATATACCAAAGTGATGAGAATTAGAGGTGGTAAAATTGCACCTGACTCGTTAATTCAACCCTAACTTAATTCGTAAAAAGTGAATTAGGATCAAGTAGTATTAGACCTGTGATTCATTTGGATTAATTCGAACATGTCCTAAGTACATGTCAAACATAGGTCAACTTGTGGTTTTATGAGTCGACCTACTTGACCTGTATATTTTTAAAATTTTAAAAAAATATTTTTATAAGATAATTTTTTAAGGTAAAATAATTAACAAATATAATTTAAAAGAAATCTAATATGTTGGTGACCATTATAATTTATAAAATTTTTCAAAAGGGGCTGATTATATTTATTTAAAATTTATAAATCAAGTACTGTATACTATATATAATTATCTGTAAAGAAAACAAAAAATTAAATGAATCATTCAAAATATATTTCATAAAAAAAAGTCATTTTGCTAAAACTAATCAAATAGAGAGAAGCAAAATAATTAAAAAATAATATATATATTATTTTTTACTGTTGGATTCTCTATGCAAATGACTAGTGTATAATTTATATTTGCCGTATAGTCGTATAGATGGCAGGTTTTGGAAAGCCAAGATTCCTAGTTTTTTAGCTATGGTTTAAATAGTTTGGGTAAATAAAAATGGAGATATTTAAAAAAATAATTAATGGAATGAGTACAAAATATTCAAGATGATTTAAGTAAGGTTTTTTATTTGATTAAAAGATAGACTTCAATGTGCATCATTTTTCTTTTGTGCTATGCTAATTCTTAATTTTTGGTGGCAACTTTTATTTGTTTAAGAAATAATTTATGTTAAATTGTTTAATATTAATTATGTACTCTTAATAATAATAGTTTTTTAAATAAAATAAAAATAAATATAATAATTAAGATTTAAAAATATACTTATTTGACATTTTTTTAATTCAAAATTACAATAATTTAATATTAAAAATATAAGTAATATTTTTTGAACAGTATACAATTTAAAAATAAGAAAATAAGATTTTTAAGAATCGACAGGATTTGAAACTTTAACCAATAAATCTAAACGTTTAAAGATTTGGAACAAACCTCTAGGATTCGAAAGTTGGGGTTTTTAAAACATAATTAATTAAGTAATTATATAAGAACAAAAATTTTATTCTTCTTATTTTTTTTTTATATAGAAAAACAACAAAAAATTTCAGCTTGGACTAAATTTCAGCTTTCCCCCTTCTAAACGATTGCAGCTATTACTGATCCCTATCTGACTATCTATCTGCAAATAATTCATGGTTTGAATGGAAAGAGAGGTACGGCAATTGATGTCAAAAGCATAGCCCAGGCTAATAATTGATATGGTACTAATTGGTTGGTTGTTTGGGTTTCGCTGTCTTCCATGGTTGTTTTCAGCTATCCATGTGCGAATCCGAGACGACACGTTATTTAAAGAATAATAATAAATATAACCAGTATTAGTCAAGTTCACGAGCCGTGTGATCAATCTTCTAGTTTTCTTTATGTTTAATTAATTATATTTAATCTCATCTTAATTTAAGATATATGTATCTATATCCACATATAAAATGATATGAACACAAGAAAAATACAATTTTCCAACATTCCCGTGCATTGAATTAATACATTTTTAGTTTTTTTTTCTTTTACATGATTACAATCGAGAGAAAAAGTAAGAGAAGAAAAGGATATGAGAGAAGAAATACGTGGAGTTCAAAACTACAATTTATAAAGGTGATTTCACTAATTCAGAATCAATGCCACATAATCAAAATGTGCGAATCAAATTAATAAAATTTCAATATAATTTTATACCATTTAGAAAAATGTATAATTATAGTTATAATTTCACATTGTTTATCTGAAATTGTTCTTCATTATCTATAATTTTCTAGCAAGTCCACTGTACAGTTGAAATGCTTGTCAATTGAATTATTCAAGTATATAATCTATACACCTTTCAATTTGAATTGGATAAACAAATAAGTAAATATTATTATATAGTTAAATTATTGGTTCAAGTTATAAGACAAGTAATTAAAAAAATTAATTTTTTTTTCGTATCTATATATTGTTTAAGATCATTTTAAAGAAAAATTATTTTTAAAGTACACAAAAGTTAATTAATTTAATTTTAAAGAAATTCTATCCACCTTATAACAAAAAAATTCTCTCCGCCATATATCAAATAACTCTGATACGGGTTGAGATCGATGGATTACCAACTGATCGATTATCTGAATTGCATTCTTAATTGAGTCAACAGCGTCTGGTTGGCGGTCAGGTAAGCTAAAAATGATGTAAAATCTTCTAGATTTACCAGATAATATCCCGTGTCTGAAACTTCATGCCAATATAATGGATGTATCGATGTACACCATATACAGGGGATGTTAGAGGCGCAGAAAATAAATAATTAATCAGTCAGGTGGATGCAACATTTCTATCAAAAGCACTTTAGACTTAATTAATTGGCACCAATTAATTAAACACTACTAAATTTGTTCAAAATCCGCAGATCTATTTGACTTGACCAGCTGGACGTATTATTAATTTGTTTGAATTCACAATCCTCCATTTGAAAAGGTTTTTTTCTCTTGTGGTGCACGTACATAGAGCTTATCATAAAGAAAAATATCATTCTTTAAACAATGATTTATAGATTCGAGTAAAAAAAGTTTTAATTTGTTAAAATAAAATTTTGAGTTTAAATATTGTGTGAATAAATAGATAAAAATTGAAAGAACTTTATCCATTATAAAGTTCAATTTGGTTTATTTTTTATTTTATCTTGATTGCACAATTAGAGGTAATCAATTTTCATTTTCTATTTCACCCTAGTCGTATGTCATGCGACTCAAATTCAGAACTTTTTACTTTTAACAAAGAAGATGATCACTAAATTATTTAGGTTGTTGACAATTTGGTTCAATTTTAAATTAATTAAAATTTAATATAATTTAATAAAAAAAATGCTATTGCTTTATTTTAGTGAATTAATTGTTTAAGTTTGTCTAATGGAATTTTGTGAATCGGTAATTATGCTTGTCATGATCATAAAATTGAAGATTAATTCGCTCCGGAACATGATTGGCACACCCCTTCGTATACGTTACAAATCCATCGATGAGAACGAGTTGGGGAAAGCTTGAATGCAATTCCTCCGGCACAAGTGGTTTTTTGGCTGTCTATACTGCCAACCATAAAATTGAAGATTAATTCGCTTTGGAGATAATTAAAGCGACCGAAAATTTGATGCCAACCAGATATTCCACAACCAGCGAAGAGCCCTTTTTTAACCTTCCTAGTAACATCAATGTTGAAGAAGAAATAAAAGTAACTTAAATGGGAATTGGACTAGTCGTCAGTTCAGACATTAATAGTCTTGTAATACTATTAATAAATGTTAAAGAGGATAAAAAAACACTACTAAAAAAGGTGCCTTTTTCGGTCCAGATATTTCGGTCAAGTAATTATCTTGACCGAAAAGCATATTATTTCGGTCATATCTAATGACCGAAAACTAAGTTCGACCGAATTAAATGGGAAAAAACATGTAGTTCGGTCTCAAGTGATTTCGGTCAATGAGATTAACCGAAATAAAA
>BPVZ01000049.1:615087-626857 GCA_020521535.1 Rubroshorea leprosula
AATTTTTTGATAAAATAAGAGTATTTAACAAAAATTACATAGAAAATAAAAAAGTTTTAATTATTATTTATACACATTATTAAATTTCTATTTAAAATTTATATTTTAACAATTATAAAATTAAATTAAATTTATTAAAAATAAACAGAGAAATAGTAAATTTAATCCTTAATAATGTTATTAGAAAAAGTTTAATTGCACGGGGCTGATGTGCATCTTCCATAATAAAAACGTGTGGTTTCATTTTCAATTATGCCGCCCTTGAGCTTGAAAATCTCACAATAAAACAGTGCAAATTAAAACAAATTTTACGTGGACGAGTCATCCATCCATGCACCTTATGGAAAACGTGAAGATGGAAAACCCCAAAGAAGTAGTTGTACTTTGGCGAGAGAAACGAAAGATATTTTGGACAAATTACGCATGGTTATCGTTAATTGAGAGTGTTAGATGCACTCTAGCGGACTGCCGAGGCCGCATGGAAAGAGCGAATGTAGGACAAAAGGGCAGCAGCCGCCCCAAATTTTAAAAAAATGTCAAATATAATATATATTTTGTTTTTTTATAAAATTGTGTTTTTTAAATATTATAAGTTATGGAGATCATTTAAATATAAAAAATTAAGTTTTTTAAGTCACAAGTTAAAGAGACTTAAAAGAATAAATATTAATATTTAATTAATTATTTATTTAATTAAATTTATTCATCTAATAATGACTTTAAAATCAATATTAACTTTTATTTTTTATATAAATTTATAGTAAAAGAACCCTTAAGAAAAAATATTTAGATGTTAGGTAAAGGGATCATTTCTCTCTTGGTGGCTAATTTAGGTTTGAACAAATATAAAAAATAATTAAGATCTAACTATATTAATATCACTCATAAGTTTTTACATTAATTATATATAATTTTTTATATAATTCATATTTTATTACACTAATGGTTTTTTTTCATAAAAACTTATTAAACCAATAGCTGAATCTATTTTATTCATATTGATTGTATGTTTCAAATTAAAAATTAATTTAATATATATAATGTTACCCAAAAATCTTTTTATACTGTATTATTTAAAATAGTTAAATATATTTATTTAATTTAAACTTTAGAGTGGATATAAATAACATATATTAAATTAATGATTAATTTGAAAGTTAATATAAATTGTACATTATAAATTGATATATAACCTATAAAAAATTTTAGAATTTTACCCCTCATGAACTTCTAGTTCCGTCCCTGCGAGTGCATCAACATTAGGTTATTATTTGGTTTAGCACTAATTTTTAGGGTTTATATAAGGACAGAGATAAGAAATAATAATTACATAATTATTTTTATTTTAATTATAAATGTCACGTATTAATTTTTTTATTTGTTTTTTTAATCAAAATTAGAATTTATTTTTAATTTAAAATTTTACATCTTTTAAGAAAAAAATAATTATTAATTAATAATTATTTTTTATCATATACCTTAAGAATACAAAATAAACAATTTTTTTTTTTTTTTGTGAATCAATTAATGAGCAAGTGTTTGCATTTAAAAGTTTGCTAAGTATACCTAACATCCCTCTTAGTCTAACTGTTAATTTCATTTGCTTCGAGTTATAAGAATTTAAATGCCACATTTTAAAGGTGACATTATAAATGGGGATACCTAATATTGAAAAGGAACATAAAGCTCACCTGCTTTATGCCCCCTTAGAGTAATGAAAAATCTATTCACGCAACCTAATTTCCTTCAATTCTACCTTTTCCACCACTTTCGAAATTTGCTAGTTTACCCTTACCTGACCTTTGAAATTGCTCCCTTAAAGATTAGAAACTGTCAAAGAGTCAAATTGGCCTTTTTATCATTCCACTTTATAATTGATGTTCTAATTAATTTAGAGAACTAGATTACAGAGCCCATTAAGTTAATCTACTGGACTAGAAGATAACTGGTCCACTACCGCTTTCCCCTAAAGGGCTCATTAAAATTTTAAAAAAAATCTCAATCCTCAAAATTATTCCTTTTTTGGGCACGGTTGGGGTATCCAAACTAGTTTAGTGGTCTTGAAATTAATCCCTAAACAATCTTAAAAGACACAGTCTAGTGGCACTAAATTAAAAATTTTAATTTTAAAATTAACTTACAAAAAACATTTATTTATCTTGCATTCAATTTTTTTCAAAAATATTTTATTAAATCATTAGTTTTTTTTCTTAAATCATATAATAAAAAATAATATTTTTTATTATTTAATTTATCTTACTCATACATCATATAATTTGATTTTAATATTTTTTATTTTTATAAAAAAATTATCATTAAATTATTTTTATTAAACCACTAGTTATGCTTTTGTAATATAATATAAACTATAAATATTTTTATTTAAATAAGTGTGAAAATAAAAAAAATTATTTAAATTTTAATTATTATAATAAATAAATTTATTACTATAATAATAAATGGAAAAGGTGAGAGAAATAAATCAACGATTTCGGAGCACGGCTTCAAAATCTTTAAATAGAACATAGGAGTGCGCTACCAACCACAGTTACGGCCAGAAATTTGAAAAACCCTCTCTTACTTACTACGGCTTTACCTTACCTTAATCAGTCAACTACGTGTTACAGAGACGCCATTGTCGACCCCAACTCAAAGCTCTCTCGGTTTCAGATTGCTTTCAGGTTAGTTCCGTTTTCTCCTGAGATTCTGTAATATATTTTGCTTCTGTAACTATTAATAAACGAATAAGCCTTTCCGGGTTCCCTAGAATCCAACAGCAGCTTATCTGTTTTGTGTCTGCAGAGAGATTCGTTCTCATATTTCTTGGTTCTGTTTGTTTCCCAAGAAAGCAGGAGAAATCAAATACAACTTTCTTTGATTGTTTTCCCTTTTGTTTCTTGCTACCCAAAAGGAGAAAATTTTTTTCCCTTTCCTTCTCTGTTTATTGGGAGCATTTTGTCTGTCTCTTTCTGTAGTTTTTGTTTTTTTTCTTTTGGCAGTAATTTGCTATAAAGTTCTATTTCTTCTGTGTGTTCAGAATTTCAACTTTAATCAGGCAAATGCAAATGCTTGCATGAATTTTGGCATTTGGATTATTGAAATTAAGTGGAAAACTTAGGATTAAAGAGTAAAGGTGAAGGCTTTGATGGAATCTGGAAAAGGCATTGCAGATAAGATAGGAACAAAAGATTTAGTGCTTCAGATTTCAAGCCCAGAAGAAGCTTTTGTCACCAGTAAGGAGAGGAAAGATCCTAAAGCTTTTTCTTCATTCACTGATAGGAGCACTTACTCTTTTTCAATGAATTGTCAGTTGGAGTCTTCCCCCAACACTCTTGCGCTGGCACATGCCTCCCCATTTAGACGATCTCCCTCTCCTTCTAATGAAGTTTTCAGAGATGCTCCAGCAGCAAATAAGCCACCAAAAATTCCAAGGAGTTCACTGGCAAGGCCTGCATTTTTGAAGGCAAAATCGAGATTGATTGAGCCTGCTTATCCGAATGATGCTAAATTGATAGAGGAGAAGACCGCTCAGAACGGGAGTTCAAGCTCACCTTATAGGAGCCCACCTAACAACAAAGTCAGTACTCCTAGGGAGAATTTGAGATCAGCACCCATTACTCCTAAAACGCCTTTGATTGACTCACCAGGTGACGAGGAGGAAGATGATGAGGTCTACAAAACTGCTGATCTTAAAGTAAGTGCAAAATTGAGTAAGAAGTGGAAAATTTCCGCTATGATTGAGTGGATTGCATTTGTTTGCATTCTGGGGTGCCTTATTTCTAGTACAACTGTGCACAAGTTGCAAAACTGTGTGATTTGGGGTTTGCAATTGTGGAAATGGTGTGTGCTTGTAATGGTTATTTTCTGTGGTAGATTGTTGACTGAATGGATGATGAATGTTGTTGTTTTCTTGATTGAGAGGAACTTTCTGCTCAAAAAGAAGGTTTTGTATTTTGTTTTTGGACTGAAGAAGAGCGTTCGGGTTTTTGTGTGGTTGGGTTTGGTTCTTCTAGCATGGGGTTTGTTGTTTAATCATGGAGTTAAGAGATCAAAGACAACTACTCAGATTCTACATTATATAACAAGGGCTCTTGCTTCTTGTCTTATCGGTGCAGCTATATGGTTTGTGAAAACACTTTTAGTTAAGATATTAGCTTCTTCTTTCCAATGTACAAGATTCTTTGATAGGATTCAGGAATCAATCTTCCATCAGTATATACTACGGGTTCTCTCTGGGCTTCCATTGATGGAGATGACAGCAAATGTTGGGAGTACAACAAGCAGTGGCCGCCTGAGTTTCAAGAACTTGGAGAAGCAAAAAGATGGTAAAAAGGAGGAGGTGATTGATGTAGAGAAGCTAAAGAAAATGACACAAGAGAAAGTGTCTGCTTGGACCATGAAAGGTTTAATGAATGTGATAAGTGGTTCAGGGTTGTCTACCATTTCAAATGAACTTGAGGATGTTGCTGATGAGGAGGATGAGCAAAAGGATAAGGAAATCACAAGTGAATGGGAAGCAAAGGCTGCTGCTTACAGGATTTTCAGGAACGTAGCCAAAGCTGGTAGCAAGTGAGAATATCTAGCATTTTAGAGTTACTGAATTTATTTGATTTGTCTTTTCTGGAATTATCTCACTATTATCTCTATTAATGGACTAGGTATATCGAAGAGGAGGATCTTTTGAGGTTCTTGAAAAAGCAGGAAGTTGACATTTTGCTTCCAATGTTTGAAGGCACAGCAGGAACCGGACAGATCAAGAGAAAAGCATTAAAGAATTGGCTGGCAAGTCCTTTTTTGCTTATATTAATCTTCGTTGCATGATCTTTTGCTGGTTTTTTTTTTTTTTTAAACAAAACTCTTTTTCTATTCTAACTCAAGTTTTTTTCACAATCACCTTCACTACCATTTAACATTCTAAGGACTATTCATGCAAATACAGATCATGTTGATAAGTGCTACTCTGTACAAGAATCAGTATGAAAATTAAATACCAACACGACTTTTATCTCTATTCTCTGTAGAAAATTGTAAGCTATGACATTTTTTTGGGCCAATGAGCTATGACATTAAGTTATTGAAAACCAGCATAGGAACAGGGACCTAACTAATACAATTTTCTTTATGTCCACTCTTGTGACTGCATTGTTGCAGGTCAATGTTTACCTTGAACGCAAATCTCTTGCACACTCCTTAAATGATACCAAAACAGCCATAGAAGAGCTGAACAAGCTTGCTTCAGGGTTTGTGATGATTGTGATCATCATTATCTGGTTGCTTCTAATGGGCTTTTTGACGACCCAAGTACTTCTCTTCATTTCATCTCAGCTTTTGCTTGTGGTATTCATGTTTGGTAATTCTGCCAAGACAGTCTTTGAAGCCATCATATTTGTATTTGTGATGCACCCATTCGATGTAGGTGATCGCTGTGTCATTGATGGAGTACAGGTGAATCCCTGATCCTAGAACATATATGGTTATATAATATTAAGATCACCTAGCCTAACATATTCTTGTCCTACAGTTGATTGTTGAAGAGATGAATATTTTGACAACAATCTTTTTGAGATATGATAATGAGAAAATATTCTACCCAAATTCAGTTTTGGCTACCAAACCCATCAGCAATTTCTACAGGAGTCCAGAGATGAGTGATTCTGTGGAGTTTTCTGTTCATGTTTCCACATCGGTAGAGCAAATTGGAAATCTGAAAGCTAAAATAAAAGAGTATGTCATCTTTCTTGTTGCTTGCTTATGTGAGAATCCTTACATTATGTCTGTTTATCTCATTCTTGGAATCTTTCCGTTGAAGATGAGTGTTAAATTTAGTTTTTGCAGTATTCTTGTATCCATTTCACATCACATTCAAGTTCAGAAGATATTGGTTATAAACTTATAATCGTTCAATTGTTTAGATAACTTTAATATCAAATTGCAGGTACCTGGAGAGCAAACCTGAGCATTGGCGTCCAGGTCACAATGTAGTGGTTAAGGACATTGAAGATTTGAACAAAATGAAAATGGCCCTCTACGTTACTCATACAATAAACTTTCAGAACTATGGTGATAAGAACAGCCGAAGATCAGAACTTGTCTTAGAGCTGAAGAAAATTTTTGAATCTCTTGGTATTAAATACCGTCTTCTGCCTCAAGAAGTTCAAGTCAGCTATGTTGGATCAGCAGCTGCCACATTTCCACCACCTGCTCGATGATAGGCTCCCCCTTCTTCCACTTCCAAGTACGTTGCTTTATCGTTGTTTTTATAAGCAGTCTCTCATTCAGTTTCATTGTTTATCTCATTTTCTATGGAAATGTCTCGTGTTAAATGTTTTTTCTACACTGTTGACAACAGGTTCAATGGAAGCAGGGCAATGGGAAGCAGTTTGCAAGAATAGGGTGACCTGAAATTTTCTGTAATTTTTCTCAAGTAATTTGATGAATTCTAGCTTACAATCATATGAAAAAATAGCGCAAGTAAAGGTCAATGCCCTGAAAAATAAATGTTAAAATGAAGATGTGAAGTAAAATAAAGAAAATCTTTTTCCCAGTGGGACAGAAACATGTATGTGTACTTTTTTGTAATTGATTACCTAAGGAATGTCATTCGAAGTTTTGAGGGTGAGTTTCCTTCTTCTTCTTCAGATTTTCTTCTTTTCAATTCCTTTGGCCCAAAAAAAGTCCGAAATTAAAGTTTGGCCCACTAGCTTTTAAAAAATTTTTAAAAAAAACCCCGAAAATTCTGTCGCCAAATTTCTATCTTTGATGGTTATTGGCCAAATAAGATAACCTTATCCACCAGTACCAAAACGAGAAGCTGCCACGTAGGACAGACAATTTACCCTCAATATCTCCATTTTCCACCTCTCATCATACTCTTTTTCCTCCACTCATCTCCCCTCAAAAACATTCACAACCAACACCCATTTTCTTCACAGAAAGCAGCTGTTGGGTGTGGAGGAGAGAGGGGAGCAGAGAAGGCAGAAATGGCATCCACTTCAGCTGTTTCAATGGCTATGCCACTAACTCATTCCAGCCAGAGGAGGGCTCTGAGCTCTGACGCCTTCTTCAAGCCATTGCCACTTAAGCCGTCCAAGGCGGCAACCACAACGGCAAGATCCGCCCAGAGGCTTGAAGTCAAGGCATCTTCGATCAAGGAGAAGGCCATGACTGGGCTGACAGCTGCTGCACTGACGGCTTCCATGGTGATCCCTGAGGTGGCTCAGGCGGCGGAGTCTGGATTTTCTCCGTCACTCAAGAACTTTTTGCTCAGCATTGTGGCTGGCGGCGTTGTGCTCGTTGTCATTGTTGGGGCAGTGATTGGCGTCGCCAACTTTGACCCCGTTAAGCGGAGCTGATCTTTTTATGGATTCTAAGAATGTTATGAATTTTTTGTACCTTTTCTTTTTATTATGTACCTGTTTCATGTTCTGAGAAATGAATTCCGCTTTCTTTGTGCTATGCAATACTAAGATCATAGAAGCAAATTTTGACCAAAATCCTATGAATCCTGAATTACAACTGGTGGGCACTCAATAACCTTAACATGAAAATTACTCAACAGATAAATTCTGCCTAGAAAATGAAATTCCAAAAAGTATGCAATTTCCTGAGGTAGTTAATATTTTTTTCTCAATCAGGAATCAAATGAAACAATCATATTGAAATATTGCCTACTAAGATGATTATGATATATAGAAGTAATATCATTTACTTCAATTAAGAAGCATTCCAAAGCAACAAAAAAAGTGCAATAAAATAAATTTCTATAGATCAAGAGTGATGCAGAATTGCAAATGATGATACCTTTCTGGCAAAGCCTGGAAAAGGTTAGTCATTCTATATTCAATCATGTACCAAATATTGCTAATCTACCTAGTAGAATCAAGGGTATAGCATCATCTACTTAGGCTCAGAGTTTCCTTTTCATTCGTAAAAATTTTGAAATGGAATCAAGCAGGTATCTGCTTTCTGAAGAATAGTTCACCTTGTCTGCCTTAATAATGGTGCTCTTCACTCTCTGTTCATCACCATACATTTCCTCTTTGATTTTAAGCCTGAACAGATATTGGTGAAACAGTCTGCTCCGAATGATTTCTCCAAATCTTATATCATCCTGTGATTCATATTTCAACAAGTACAATTCCTTGGCTGAACAGCCCATGATCTCCTCCCCGGATTCCTGGAAAGCTGTTACCCAAGTCAGTCCAGTTTGGTCTTGAATCTGGACTTGGAGAAGATACCTGTAATCACATTCCTCAAATTCTTGATTGCACCGGTCACATAGCCATCCTGTATTACCTGATGGCGTCACTTTCTTATTGCACTGTTTATCACCAATCATCAGTGGGCAAGCTGTGTAACAAAACGTATCTGTTTTAATGAAAACTACAGTTCCCCTCACTGTGACCCAGTCAGGCTTACTTGATCTTCCCAGACCTTCATCCTTGATCTGAGACACAGTTTTCCGTATCTCATTTTGTTTTCCACCAGGCATAATTTCTTTAGAAATAGAAACAGAAGCAGCATTCCTTCCCCCTCGATCAAACCACTCTCTCAAGCCATGAGCCTCCTGAAAATCTGGATTTATGAAAAGCTGGGTGGAACAGATAGTCCCTACGGACTTTCCACTGAAATCGTTGACCTTTCCAGCTTTGACAGCCAAAACTGGATATGACCCAGAATCAAGCATCTCTTGAAGCAATTGACCTTCCTTATTACAGAACTCACCCCAAAGGGTAAGCTCAACACTCTTTCCAGAAGAGTCTTTCAGATTCAGAATTCTTCTCTGAGTTTCCATACCATTCTTCCTCATGATAGGAACTGAAGGGTTCACAGTTATCACAATACCAATAACATCAAGTACGGTATTGTTTTCAACATTCTCAATTTCACTGATTGGTCTGAAAGAGAACTGCTGTCTTGGTATGGAACCATCTTCATCAGGGCAAAGCTCCACGGTTGAATTTGATTCCAAGAATATTTCCCACTCATTCTTCAGATGGTTGAAATTCTTTTGTGCAGGTTTCAAGCTACCCTTTGAAATCAAATAGACCTTGCCAACCTCAATAACATCATAGAAGCGGTCAACAACAGCATTGAAGCAGGTCACCCTTATTTCCCCTCCATCAGAGTCAAGGAGATCAAATGAGAAGACCTTCCCATCTCCCCTGGCATTATTGTAGCGACGGAGATCTCCTTTGGAAGTCACTCTAGCCTTGATAGCCCACCGTCCTTGATAGGGGTTCAAAGCAGCAATAGGAATGATTCTTGCCGGTGCCTCATTCTTCATTATTGGGCCATGCCTTTTGTAATTTGGGGTTGGTTGATATGGAGGTTGAATGGTTGGTCGGAAACTCTGCTGGTTATCAACAGGAACTTGGACACTAGAATTATTATTGCTAACCCTCACTGACTGCTCCAATTTGCTATTTGGCAATGTCCTTAGAGTAGCTGAATCAGAATCTGAAAGCATTTTTGGATTGCCAATCATTTCACATTCTGGGATTATAGTTTGCATGTTCAGTACAACAATAATCCTGCAAACCGGATGAAACAAAGATTAACTCAAGACTTATAAAAACGAATATGTCATAAACACCCAATCAAAAGAGCAAGGATACTTTCTCTAATATGTCTGTTGCTATCAACCTTTCCATAAACAAAGTTGGTCAGAGGTTCTTATGGTACAGCATTCAAATGCTTACCTAGATGCATGTAAGGTACCATCATTTTCCTCTACTTAAGTAATTACACTAATACTGACAGCAATCCAAGAGAAAGAATCGGCACAACTTCACGTCAGTTATCACAAATTGCAATAGCTAAACATTAAAGACGACAGGACAATGAAAATCTTCTACAGATCTACCCCCTCATTACCTTCCATTGCTTAACTTGTGCAGGTTTAAATACAGTTTGTCTGCTTTAAAATTGAAAGTTCCAGCAACTCAGATTTTAACAAACATATCAATCTACCAATTCTAAAATTGTTCTTTCGCACATATTGAATGTTTTAAATTACAGGCAGATAGTTATCACCTCTCACATTTGATTCTGGAGAATGTGCCTAGTAACACTCAATCGACACAACAACATAATAATATCATAATGAAGCTGACTGCAACAAAAAGCTTAATCAAGCAGTTAAGCACTAGAGGGAGAAGCTATGCTTACCTCCGATTCTGAACTGTGCTGCAAATGTAATCGATCAACTGGACGACCGATCCTTTCTTGACTTGGCCAGTCCTGACTCGATCGTTGAGTTGAGTAGCGAGCATCGCTTGCTGAGTCGACTCGGAGTCAGAGAGGAGGAGGCGGTACCTCTGCTGATTACTCCCAATCAGCTTGATATCCATAACCTGAACCAGCGGCTTCGAGTTCACATCGCCGCCATTGATTGCCGCAATCGCGTTGCGCGTGAGGTTAACCGGCATCGTGTCGCACTCCGATCGATCTCAAAAATCAAGAAACCCTAACCGAGAAATGAAGAAGAAGACAAATTAGGTGGATAAAACCGTATGGATGGAAATGAAATTTTGAATTTCGTCGATGCAGATGTGTAATTGCGAAATGGAGGGTTATGGTGGCGGGGACTTGGGGAGCAAGCATAACCGACTCAGGACTCCGGACTCCGGAGTTTATAAACTCATAAATTGGGCCGTGGTAGGTTTAGGGGTTTCTGCGTTCAAAACTTTAGACCAAGACGTATCGTTCTGAATAAGCCCGAAATTGGAAATAAGCGGGCTGTCATTGCCTTTCATTTTCTTTTTTTTTTTCAAAATAAAAGTGTTTAATAGGGGCATTTGTTTTAATTTTTTAAAAATAATTATTAATTATTGATTTTAATTAAATAAATTAAATATTTTAAATTATAAATATAAAGTAGTATCAATCGTTATATATCAACTATTAACTATCAGTTATTTCAAAAAAACTAATCTAAACAATCTATAATATTTAAAATAACTCATTTTTAAGATAACACTCAAAATTCTTTTTTTTTTTTTGGCCTTTCTTTACATTTCCATCAAATGCTGCGAAAAATAGTTGGGTTTTTCTTACTCCCTCTATCCATTTTTCTGTTTATATAACTAACTTACAACTAAATCCATACATAATTTGGATAATACTACTTGGCAATTGAAATGTTTTAGTGTAAACACATTATTCTTTGTTAACTAGTTTCATTTGATAGAAAAAAAAAATTTAGTCATATGTTACATAAAATCATTAGCTCAAGTTGCATATAGAGTTAATCATATGAAAATAAAAAATAAAAAAAGGAAAGGAGTAAATAAATATTTTAAATTAATACAAAGCTAAATATTAATTTCATTTTAATAATTTGGGTTATTAACAGTTTTTTTTTCACCATATTACAAATGTAACTTGGAAATAAAAGGCTAAATTTGAACCACTTATGAAAATAAAATAGTAGAAGATAGAAATACAAGTTTCCCTATTTGACAAATCAAATTGCACTGACTGCAAAACAATAATAATTGAATTAGACACAGCCTTGAATATTAAGGTTGAAAATCAATGGCTGCCCTCCATCTTATTGAATATGAAAGATTCAGCCCCTCAACTTACAAGTCAAAGATTCTAGCCCCTCATTTTTTTGGTTTAAACAAAACAACTCAAAATAGAACACTAATAGTCACACATTTGAAATTACTTCTATATTCATTAATTAAATTTTAATTTCAATTGTAAATCAAAATACTATTATATTTAGTAATTACTAAAAATGTGTAGTACAAACAAATCATGC
>BPVZ01000049.1:639999-650946 GCA_020521535.1 Rubroshorea leprosula
GTAATTTAAAATTAAAAATCTAATTATTTTTTTAAAATTAAGACTAATATATATTTTTTAAAATAAAATTTATTTTTATAATTTTTTTATGTAAAATAATAGGATCGCGATTCATGCACCCCCGGTTCAACACCCGGGGTGCACACACCACTTAACCACATAATTTTAAAAGTAAAATTACAGATTTATCCCTTTTTTTTCTTTTTTTTTCTTTTTTTCGTCCGGGTTCTCTCGAGAACCCTAACTTGGGTACTTCTCGGAGAACCCAGGTCTGGGTTCTTTGGACAACCCATTGGAGAACCCAGACGGGTTCTCCGAGAAGAACCTTGGGTTCTCCGAGAACCCAGCCTTTCCTTTTTTCTTTTTTCTTTTTTTTGTTCGTTCGGGTTCTCGAGAGAACCCAGGTCTGGGTTCTCTCAAGAACCCATTGGAGAACCCAGATGGGTTTTCGGAGAGGAACCCAGATGGGTTCTCCGAGAGGAACCCAGTCTCGGAGAACCCGATCTGGGTTCTCCTGGAGAACCCAGAACCCAGAACACAGGCCCTTTTTTTTTTCTTTCTCTCTCTCGGGAGAACCCAGAGACCATCTCCTTGCATCTCATCATCATCACAACCTCCACCTCCATCACCATCCTCAATCACCACCAAAATAGAAGGAGAGGGGCAGAACCATAGATCCCTCTGTTTTCCATCACCATCGTCACCATCACCACCACCATCATCATCGTCATCGCCAAGCAGCCCCAAAAAAATATATATATAAAAGGGTGAAGCAGATCTCGGAGAAGGAGAAGAATTCGGCAGAGGAAGATGGAGAGACAAGAAGAAATAGGAATATTGAGAGGAAACTAACTTTAAGATTAAATATGTAATTTTGTTGTTAAAGTTATTTGGTTACTAAGGGTGTGCACCCCCGGGTGTTGAACCGGAGGGTGCACACAGCATTATTCAAAATAATAATAAAAAATATAATAAACACACACCTAACTCACTCGCATTAACTTTAAAAAGCCCTTTAAAGAAGAAAAGAAAAGAAAACATTGTTTAAAGGTCCAATGAAGCTCAATGATTATCTGTGGTCTCCACGATCGGCTGTCCAACTGGGAGACATTCAGACGGCAGATGTTTCAGTTTCCGCTAAAATTAAACTACTACGGTGTTCTTTTTCATTTTTTTAATGAATTTTTTAATATATACTCTTGTGAGGTTTGTAATTAATATTTTTTAATAATTAATTTATATTAAAAATAAAAATTAATATTTAATTTATAAATTATTTAAATAGTATTAAATTAAAATTTATATTAATCTTTCATTTCTTTATGTAAATTAAAAATTAAAAAATATATTAATTATATATCTAACTTCTGTGTCTAAAAACATTGGCTAAAATTTTAAATATATACATTTGATAAAAAAATTAATATAAAAATAAGTATTTTATTATTTTTTTAAGTCTTTCTCACTCAATACAAAATTTAAATATTAAAATTTTAAATCAAATTTTCAAAATTTTAACCAATTAAATCAAATCATCCCTCACCGGCAAAAGATTTAAATTTCTACTAAATTTCTTTTTAAGATTTTTTAAATACATATTTGATATTAATAGAATGTATTTAAGAAAATCAAAATTTTTTTTAAAGTGTTAATCTCAAATTTTAAATTGTATATGGAACCTATAATATAACACACTTTGAAAATAAATTGATTCAATAATAAAGGACTATGTAATTTAACCAGTTATGTTAAAATTATATTGCCACATAAATTTGTAAGTTTAGAATTTTACGTGATATTTAATAAAATATTATATAGTATTAAATGAGTAAATATATACAATATTATAAATGAATTTCTAAATAAAATAAATTAATTATATGACAATACGTCATATTATTAAATTACAATGTTATGCAATATTGTACCTATAGCATTTTTGATAATTTAATTTACGTGATTTTAATATATAATTATTTTATTAAGAATATTGTTAATGACAATTACATAGTATCAAAAGAGTGTAGACACATATTAATTTATACATTTCATTGACTCAAAGAGTCAATAAAAATTGGAGAAAAAAATATTTATTAATTATATTTATAAAAAAAATTAAGTGAAAATTATCTTAAAATTACATCGTTTTAATAAATTTTTATTAAAAAAAATTAAAACATCTTAATTTTTAATGTAAGAAAGAAGCCATTGTAGTTTATTTTGTGATGTTCTGTTAAAATGATAATTGTGAGTGTTTTTCACTTAGTTTTTTATAAATTTAATTGATAAACACTAATATCATAAAATTAACTTTTATTTACTCTTGTGTGATCATTGTAAAAGAACATTATCAATAAGTGACTAAAAAAAACCAAGATTTTCGTTTTTTATTGAGAAGGGAGTTATTTCTTTGCTTCTCTTTCTGTCTGTGTGTTTCTGTTTTTGTTTTTTCAAGAGTAATATGTAACTTCTGGGGGTGGGAAATTGAAATAATACACCAGTATTGATGTGGTTTGAGACTGGCAAAGGTCAAAGGAGTGTTTTAAAGTTTTGAAAACAATGATTAATTGTTAATTTTAATCCAATAAATTATATTATAAGTCATTAGATGTCAATTACTATTAACTATCTACTAAATTTAAACAGTTGATAATAACTCTCCCGAAACACTTCAGGTGCACTTTAACTAGCTGCTTTAAGGGAATAATTAGGCAAAAATTTTCTTTTGAAAATAAACAATGGAATTAATTACAAGTAATTTTTTTGGTTCATAGAATTAAAGGTTGTAATCACTCCCCTAAAGTCTCTGAGATATTTAGGAAGGAAAATTTATAAGAAAATGAGGGTAGGTATAACAGACAAACATTTGAAGCAGAAAAAAACATAATTTCAGTCCCAACCCCGAGGCATTTGTGTGACAGAAAATGAGGTATTGAAGATGGTGAGCCCCATAAGGAATTCACTTCCTTACCACCAAGTCGATATCATCACTGCCCTACACCATTTAATGTATTAATTTAATCATTTAGATTTTTCTGTGCATTTATAGAATATCCTAAACTCTCGGTGTTATCATTAGGATTTTATCTTATATGACTTGGATAATGATTGGTAGGGGAATGTTTACTAATGTGTTAAATTAAAATATATATTAATTATTTTTTATATAAGTTATATTTTATATTATTTTATGTTGAAGATTCATAATAATCATATAATATTAATATTAAATATATATTAATTTATATCTTGCTCACCAAAAAAGTCAATAATAATTATTACTGCATAAAGATTAAAAAAAAAATTATTACCTCAAAAGATTGCGATATGAAACCATAAATGACCATGCAATTCATTTTCCCTAAAAATATACGCAAATGATACCCTATAAAAAGATCATATATGTTCATAGAAATTTCTGTTTCCTTTTATCACGTAGGTAGGTTACATATGGGCTAAAATTAATTAGGTGGAAAATAAGTAAAAATATAGAAGCAAACAAAAAAAAAAAAAAAAAAAAAAAAAAAAAAAAAAAAAAAAAAAAAAGGAAAAGAAAAGGAAAAACAAACAAAATTTGAAAAGTAAAAGAGAAAGAACCTAAGCAGAGGGAAAGGGATAAGCATAGAGAAGTTCAGTTCCATCTCCAAAGAAAAAAAGAACCTTTGGGCTTTGGGACCCTTGTCATGTTGTTGAGGGGTCACCATTCATACATAATCTGTCTGTCTCTTTGAACTGTAATCTAATGTTCTCAAATGCTAAAACTACTTCCCTTGAATACTTTATTTTTTTTCTCTCCCTACTAATACCATCCAAGTGATTTCATTGGTTAGAACAACATTAAAATAATAGTCAAAAGCACTCATCATCTCTTATCTATGATCTTGTGGTGGCGTGTGATTGGGAACCAAAAAGATTATCTAAAAGCTGCTTTCTTTTCCAGAGCATCTTCACAGGGATGTATGAGTCTATACGTTAACCATTAAAGAGAATAAGCAGAATATGAACAGTATTTTCTTTGCAAATACAAGAGAGAAAAAAAAAGGGATCTTTGGTTTCATGGGAGATGACCCAAAACAGTATCTTTGCTGAGTCTTACCTCAGAGTCTTTTGCTTCTCAGCTAATGTCTAGAAGAAATTTGCTTTTGATTGAGGTTGAAAAAGGAATAAAGGGTATTATGGAGTGTTCCCAACTCAAAAGTAGATTATGAACCTTCATGGAAAGAAACTGAAAGAAAACTAGGTAAAGAAAATATGGAAAAAAACAGATATCAATCAGCCTTTTTGACAAAAAGAAAAAGTGAGGATAGACTTAGTTCCTTGTAAAAACAAGTCGACATCTGTAGACTATAGTATTGAAAAGGAAAAGAGCAAGAAAGAGAGGGAGAAGAATTAATTAAAAATGAACCTTTATTATTATCTATTACCAAGACAGGAGCAAAACTAGAAATGAACACACATGCTTCATTTCAATTAGATCCAGGGTTACACAGAGAGTTACAATGAAGTAGAAAAGCAATTTTAGACAATTATTTCTCTAACAAATGTGAGTTGTAAGTGCAGAACTAGAGATAGTTCACTGGTACAATGGGGAAGTTACAGAACCTAACCATGTTTTTCTTCTTCTAACTCCATATAACTCTGAAATCCTTCATCTGGCACCATGAAAAAGAATTGACAACGGGCCAGTTTTTCCTCCCTAAGCAGGTTTTCTCTTGTGCCCAGCTTTGCCATCTGATTTCAAAACCCCACTTGAATCCCCCTCAGATGATGCTTCCACGGATTTGGTGAAGGAACTTGAAAGATCAGCATAGAGGTCAACCACTCTCCTTATGTTGTTGTTGAGCTCCCTGATTAAACCAACATTTCTGCTCAAGTTGTCAGGGATCTTGGACTCATGGTTCTGGTTTATCTCATTGATTAACAGCCTATTCTGGTCCAAGATATTCTGGACCTGAACAAAACTCTTTTGAAATGTCTGCAAGATCTTGCCATCTACCTGGGAACCATTCCCTAGTCCTGAAAATGTATCACCCTCCATCCTTTTTTTCTTCTAAACCAGAGAGTTCCTATCAAATCACAACCACACCTACATCCAAATACAACAAGAAGAAAAAAAATATATCAGAGGAAAACAAAAGATGAGACAGCGGTTGTTAAACGTCCTAATATATTATTGCAATTTGGTAATCCTGATCTAGTATTATAATAAATTACCCATAATTATATCTTCCCCATCTAGACTCCCTACATGTTTATATTAAGCAAATCCCAGACAAAGAATAGAGAAGTGTTGGAATTGTTTAAGGCATTTTGGGCAGATGAGACAAAGGCCTGTAGTAGAAATCATGACCCTCCATGGGTTCAACTTTTTTCACAGAGAGGAATCAAGGGTGTGGTAACAAACATGAAATTATTATTATTGTTATTAATATTATTATTGCTATTAATATTATTTATGATGAGATGTGGAAAAGCAGATCCCATTTCCATAAAAAGGAACCTTTTTTAATGTACTCAGAAAATACCCACCTAAAGCACAGAGTTTCGAGGAAGAATCTCAAACACCCAAAAAGAAAAACCAAGTCAATTATGCTCCAAAGATGAGCAAAAGAGAGTACAATCTGCTTCAGAGAGACAGACACCATTATTATTATTATCATCTGCCCAGCTAAGAAAATCAAGAAGAAAACCAAAAACAAAAAAATGTAGTAATACCTATTTTATTAAAAAAAAAAAAAAACCAATACTCCAAATCTACTGGGTTTTGCTTGAGATTCCGATCAAGCAAACAGAAAATATGGAGACCCCAATTGAGAATTCGAGTACGTTTGAAAAAAACCGTACAAGTTGCAGTAGGCTGTCTACCAGAAGAATCACAAATACCCAAAGTAGAAAACAAAAAGAAAAATCCCAACAAAAAAAAAGAGAGGAAAGAAACAAGATCTCTACAGAAACTGAAAACGAAATACAAAAATCAAAACCCACGACTGCAACAGAAATCCCATAAAAGAGAAAAAAAAAAGAAAAAAAAAGACATTGTGAAAAAAAAAAAAGAAAAAAAAAAAAAAAAAAAAAAAAAAAAAAAAAAAAAAGGAAAGAAAAAGAAAGAAAGAAAGAAAGAAGAAGAAGAAGAAGAAGAAGAAACAGAAAGATGATTGCATTAACCGGGAGGTAATTACAGTTTGCAGGTAACAAAATTGTGGAAAGAAAAGGTAAAAAACAACGCTGTAGATGGCTATGGACTTTTTAAAGCATAGTTTTCGTTTCCTTTTTATGGAAATGCTGCATGATATTAACCGAGAAAGAAAAAGCCTATACCAAGTAGAGCCTTGGTGCCAAAATATCCAAACTTCTACAGCAGAGGCTTTTTGCTTCTTCTATATGTTAACTCCATCACAATGTTCTCACCGGTAGCTGTCCCTTCACCGTGGTTAATGAATGCTTGTCCCATGTCCGATACAGCTTCCATCCATATGTCTATTAGGTCGTTCAGCATTAGAGTTGGGGGCAGTGGATGTCCAAAACACATAATCTCTACCTGCATGAAAAGATGTTTCCATGATTAGAGTTGAACTTGTATATACTGAAGAACAAGACATAATCAATGAGCTTGATCCTCCTTCTTAGTGTTCATGCTGCTGCAGATGAATTATAAGACTCCTCAACCCATGAAATTATCTCTTGAATTCATATTATTATTGTTTGAATTACAAGACTCCTTTAACTCTCTCCCATGAGCAGGTGCTGTTTAAGTGCTTACATAATATGTTAATGCGAACCGGCATAAGGTAAAAATCACTACCTCGGTTTCATGTTTGAGGTTTAGTTTCTTTGCCAAGTACTTGGTCAGAATGGATACTGCAAGACCTCCGATCCTGAAACAATTCCAGAAATTATTATGAAACATTAAAATAGCATAAAATAGGAAAGAATAGATCTTTTCCTTTTAAATTAATGGGACAAACAGTTCATGAAACATAATGTCAAGTGGTCTAACATGTTTGCCATGTGCGAGAAAAGATTACTAATGTAGAAAGAGATTACTAAGGAAACATGGTTATGACATAATGTGTAAAGGTCTAGTTTTGCACAAATTTTAGATTAACTAATAACCAGTAATTTGCTAACAATTATCCAGATCTAAATTTTGCAGTACAGTTATTTTGCTTGATGGTTTAATCAGCAAAGCTGACAGATATTATTAACTGACCAAGTGACCTATTACTTGTTCAGACCCCTTGTGTTCAACTCCTAACCAAGTGAAGGAAATTCAGATTGAGCATCATTTTCTACTTATAAATAAGTAAACACACATTACTTACTTGGTTCTAATATAGGGTTTTGGTATCTGAGGCAATGAAATTCCTTTCCTGTAACAAGCAAAACAAAAAAGACAAGTGAGCCAGAGCAAGAGGAACTCTGGATAAACTTGACTGTTTAACTTACACTTTTCCATATGTATATTAAAAAAGAAAAAAAAAAAGAAAAAAAAAAAAAGCTCACCTTTCCTGACATGCAAGGAGGCAGAACCAAAAAGGATGTGAAACAGAAAGCTCCTTCAAAGATATAGCTTCACCAAATTGTTTCCCTGAATCAATAGACCTTCCAACAGCAGAGGAATCAGGATGGAACTCTTTGCTATTTCCTGTTTTCACATCATAACATCGTTGACCAGAGATAAACTTGCAAGGCTTTCTCTTTGTTCTCTTTTTCTTCTTCATTTCGATATTACATTTAGTTTCTAAATTGCATGGTATAATATTTGACTTAGTCTTGTATGTTTCACCTTCTTCACAGTGCACTTGTTGCTCCCAGCTTGAATCATTATTTGTTCTTTTGAGAGAACAAATGTCAGCCATAGGTTTGGATACAACAGAAGCTATTTGCAGCATTTCTGTTTCCTGTAACATGTATTTACATGAAAAAGAAGAGAACCAAAAGAAAATTTACTTTTGGATAACCCTAGGCGCCTTGAGAGACCTAAATCTTTTCATTGTCCAGAAAATAGAATACATGTAGAAGAATTTATACCTGCTTCTCCTTAGCATTTAAATGACAGTTATTCTGCTCAGCAACATCTTTGTCATCATGACTTCTTTTAGTTTCCCGCAAGCTACCAAAGTCTTCAAGCAGTGCCTTTGCTGCACTTGGTCTGGCAATTGTTGGGTTGGTAACGTTAACCAGAGAAGATGTGGATCTCTCTTCTCTTGTAGAATTTTCTGATGGAAAAATTTGTGCTACTACTTCCCGCAAGCTATGATCAGGTCTGTACACAAACACATGTTAATCATTTTAAGGAAATTTACATCAGAAACAGCAAGAAATGAAATTAATGCAGAAAGACTTAACAAATGTGCTGAAAAGATACAAGACAAGAAACTGAATTTACCTTAAGAGTTCTTCAGGAAAGGAACCTAGGTAGGCTTTGCACATAGGACAGCAACTTTCCTTGTCCTCCCCAAGTTTTTGAAGTATGCATTGTTTACAGACTGCAAGGACAGTTAAATCATTTGAAAATTATAAAACATTTTACTCTTGCAGCACATTAAGTACTTGCTCATGGTCAGAAAATAGGAAGCTGAGCAAGTATAAGATTGGATCCAACTTTCTGCCCTCAAACCCACATCAAAGAAGGTGATTCAACAATTATTAAGTGGTTTTCTATTTCTATTAAAATCGTATGCCATACAAAATTTATTGAATTTTGAACAAAAGGAGTAGCATATCTCACAAACAAACCCTTTTCCATACATAAATCATAACAACTAGTTACTTGATCTGGATTACATAATAAAATTTAATAGAAAGTTGTTGTCCATCCCTGTATGATACAAAATGGAGCAGCATATCTCACAAACAAACCCTTATCCATAGATAAATCAAAACAATTAGTTACTTGATCTGGATTACATAATAAAATTTAATAGAAAGTGGTTATCCATCCCTGTATAATACCATCATCTTCAGATTCATTAATACATTCAGTTCATAAAGCAAGTAGTGAATAAGCATTCTAAATTAAAATGTCTTTGGCTTTAGATGCAAAAACAATGCATTTCGAACAGAGAATATGAAAGGAAAATAAAGCACTTAAGTCTTAAACTAAGCCAGGTAAACACATCATTTTAAATTAGTGCAGGCAAAAGCAGAACACCAAGCCTGAAGAAGAGAATATTTTGTACTTTACCAAGAAAAAGTAGAGATAGCTTTAGAATACTAGATTATGTAATTCCTTCAATGCTTTTAATGCAATGATAACTTCAGCAATGCCTGCTTACAAAATTGAATAAAATTATAGAGGATTACCAAAATAGCTCTTCTAAGCTTCTAAAGACCAACACCACAGAGGAAACACAAAAGAAAAAAAAAAAAAAAAAAAATAAAAAGAGAGAAGAAGAAAGAAAGAAAGAACAAGGTAGATTTATCCCAACTAAACAAACTAAAAGAGAGTGCAAGCGAACAATGAAGTATATAGCACAGAGAGGAAACTTACATGTATGAAGGCATGAACAAATAGTAGTTGCATCCTTATAGACATTTTTACATAGAGAACATGTCAAGCAGTCCACAAGTGGCCCCTTTTGAACTTTTACATAATCATTTGTCATGATAGGTATTCCCCTTGCTTGCAATGCACCAATATTTCGTCTTTATTCCTTCAAGTGTTACAAATTTAGACCACTTTCTGTAAAGTAAGCAATAAATTACAGAAAATCAGAAACATGTAAATGAACGCAAAAGTTGAACAAACCCAAAAGAAATCTAAAGAATTCTATCTTAAAAAACCAAAAACTAAAGGAGAAAGGCTCAATTTTCATATTATGGATTTCAAAATCTACAAAAAAGTGCTCTTAGTTGTGCAATGAGGAGCTTTGAACGCGTAACAAACTGTTGCTCCCCATATAAGAGAAACCAACGTTAGTTAAATCATGAAGTTCAGAAATCACTTATTCAAAAATAAACAGAGACATGAGACTTGCTGCTTTCCTGAGGACTAAACAATGAAACATTTCTTTGCAATATGGTTACAATTAAACCATAGAGTAAACATACAGACCAATCCGGCCGATTACCTGGACAATAGTTATGTTTAATTCCGGCTTGGCAAGTAAATTGCAACTTTGATCAACCCATCTACATTTTAGACCATAACAGAACATCTGGCATTAATTGACATCAACAATCCAAAATGCCATTTTTTTTTCTACCAAAAACATTAAACCAATAATGTATGCATCATTACCTTAAAAAGCAAAAGAAACA
Source organism: Rubroshorea leprosula (assembly GCA_020521535.1). Taxonomy (NCBI): domain Eukaryota; kingdom Viridiplantae; phylum Streptophyta; class Magnoliopsida; order Malvales; family Dipterocarpaceae; genus Rubroshorea; species Rubroshorea leprosula. The sequence continues at coordinate 650,263 of BPVZ01000049.1, forward strand.
ATCTAGCTTCAAATGATACAGCAAAAACATCGATAGGCACAAACCCACAAACCTTAATGAAAGAAGCAACCCTTACCAACAAATTATTCGCACAACAAACCCCAAAGGAACCAAGCAAAAGCAATATAATCTAACAGCAGACCCACCAAAGGGATAGAAAACAACAACTAGAAGCAACGCAGGTCATTCAGCATTATTTCAATGGAGCACCGGTAAACCTCAGCCATGAGATTTAGATAGAATGACTCAAGCAATGCAATCAAAAGGTGAAAAAGGAAGAAAGAAGGTGTTGAAAACCTGAAGACTGACCTGAAGGTTGAACAAAGCACCAAAGGCAGTTACATAGACTTGTCTTTTAGCTAATACTTACACATTGTTTGTTCTGTTCTGAAGTTGCCAAAAAGGAAAAGCATTCCCTGTTAGAATTTCTACATTTCTTGAGGGCATCCCTTCGAACATGTGTTGGACATGCAGAAAGGAATCTGCATAATGAAATGGTCAAAAAAACCCAAAAAAAAAAAAAAAAAAAAAAAAAACCGCCTTGTAAGCAAGAGAGTGAGAGACTATTAACCCAGTCCTTTAGGCCCATATTAGCCCAAAAAGAAATTTCCCATTACGGATGTGGACGTATATTATCTACTCTTGCTAAATGCGGATGATAATGCTGTGTCTCTGAGCTCGTCC
>BPVZ01000049.1:702260-719717 GCA_020521535.1 Rubroshorea leprosula
AACCAGATTGAAAAGAAATTACTCTTGAAGTACAATAAGTTAATATAGCAACACCTTGACCACTAAACAAAAAAAAAAAAAAAAATCCACCTAGATCATATTGTTGTTAGGGGCTTTTGTCTGTTTGGACTGATTCACACATATATTAGCAAAAGAGAATACAGAAATCCCTAGAACTTTCAGAGGATATCGAAAGCGAAAGTGATTAATGGAAACAGAGATACTCCCAGGGATGGGAGAAGAATTTACCCCTGACAAACTTTGCTGCAGGGGTCTCTGTTCCCGAAGTTAGGGGGGGCCAAGACGAGACAGGAAACCCCATTCTCGGCCGTTGCCTTCCCAAGACCGTAGGCATTTATTTTAGAAAAGATTGACAATCAAACGATCATGAGAATGGTACCCAAAATACTACTGTTGTTACGAACAAAGGGATTCTGCTGAATCACAAAAGACAACAAGAAACTGTCATTTTCTGTCTCACTGTGGATGGCATTTCCTAGTTTCTTCCTGCTTGCACTGCTTGTGCTGATGCGATTAATTGAGCCATGACGTAGGCATATTGAACAGCTGTGTGTTGTGGGGTATAATGGTCTCCAAGGCCATACTCCGAGAAGTTTGGTTCTAAATGCATAAAATAACCTGGCAATGATCTTTTAGAGACAGCATCTTTCCAAATATCAACAAACTCTTCCATGACTTGCCTTGATTTGTCCATAGAAGAAATTGGAAGATACTCCACCTGCAAGTTATTATCATGTTCCAAACTCAATCAAATTATAAAGGAATATACTGTTTGCTGATGAAAAATAAGATTCTCCAAGTTTATGAAAAGGATTTAAAATTCAATAACTTTCAAAATGGATGATTCACTGAAGGCAACCATAAAATGTTATGCGTGTAGGGTTATCCTCAGAGGTAATGGTGTATGAAAGGAGGTGAAGGGAATAATAAAGGCAAAACCATAATATAAACCCCTAAACTAACCCCAGATTCACTATTAAGCCCTCAGACTTTAATTGATGCATATAGGCCCTGGACTCTACAATTTGAACAATTTAGCCCTTAATTCTTTAACTACGGTAAGAATAAGGGCTAAATTACTGTAAGAATTAGGGTTAAATTGCTCAGATGGTAGAGTTTAGGTGCTTATATGTATTAATTAAAGTTTGAGGGCTTAATAGAGAATCTGAGGTTAGTTGAGGTTAGTTCAGGGGCTTAACATATGGTTTTGCCAATAATAAACTGAAAACAAGCAATCATAAAATAGAAAGGAAAAAAGGACATGCTGGATGCTACATCAAATAGCTCATTTTTCTTCTTTCCTGAAATAACTCAATGAAAAAAGAATTAACTTCAATTCACTAGGATTCAGGGTGCAATAATAAATGCAAAATTGCTATCATCAGAACCTATATACGGTTAATGGTGGCGGATTTTAATTAAGAGTCAACATCAACTTTGATCAAATGTCTGCAGTGAAGGACTATAAGTTGTTCAGAAGACCCAAATTTCAATTGAGGGATTACCTTTGCAAAACAAAAATGTTCCTCATAGCATGAAAAGAACTGCCAATTTAATAGATTTTATAAAAAAAAGTGACCATATATGGTAAGAGGCATCATTACAAATGTCCTTGTGTATAAAAAAATTACTGCAAACTCAACAGACATACAAGGAATTAAAGGTAAAGCAAGGAGGAAGGAACTGAAATGCATTAAGAACACACAAATAATGTTAAAACTTAAAAAGTAAGCAGTTTTCTTGGAAAAAGTGATGTATATCAGTTTCCTGTTCTAGTCTATAGATCCTGGAAGAGATTACCATGACTTAGTTGGGAAACTAAGACAATACTGCTGATTTGCTGATCAGGAAAAAAAAAAAATGCACTCCCTAACTTCCCAATTCTATTTAACTTCTTTTTCTTCTTACAAGAGAAAAGGAAAAGAAGGCTTTTATGTCATCTTTTTCAAAATTAATTTAATTCTTTTCTTGGGCTAAGTGTGATATAGCTTCATTCTAAGTGGTGGTCCTTCAAAGCATGCATGAGACTTAAGGCTGGCTAGCTTTGACTTTAAGTATGACTCATGAAAGTTCTTCATGATAGGAAGGTACAACTCCGTTAGAATGTTGCTTAGTTTGGAGTGATGTGTTGATGCATTTTGGTATAAGGTTAATTCCTCAGGGATGGAATACCGAGTGGTTATGGATTAGGAGATTTTCTAAGGGCCAGAGTAGAAAGACTAACGATATTTGACTGTTGTATATCGTAGATGGAAGGAATGAAATAATAAGGTGTTTAAACAAGAAAGTAAAGCACCTGACATGGTTACCAAATTAATTTTACCATTGATGGCTTTTGACAGCTGCTTAATTCTGCTTTATTTAGGCCAGGATTACTGCACAATTACCCAGTTTTGGGATTTTCAAATGAAAAGTATTTACCATTCTCCTAAAAAAACATGCAAACAAGAAATTTAATCAACCCATGAATTCAAAATAATCATGATGATCATATAAGGGATTTTATTCAACTAGCAATATCACATTAGAATCTAGATGAGATTGAACAAATTGCTGCATAATATAATGAAGTGATCAGATTGTTTGGCAGAAAAAAGAAAAAGACTAACTAAGCATGGAAATAACAGTTACAGGAAGAAGAATACTACTGCAATAGAAGAATGGAACAATAAAAAACATAATAACATGCATTCACTACCTCCATAACTATTCCTCTCAGATTTTCAGAATGAGTGGGCACAACTTTTCCCACTCTCAATTGGAAATCTCCAAGTTGGTACTGAAAACCCTGCACCAATCATAAGAAAACATATTGAACCAACCAATAACCCAGGAAAGTCTCTAAGTTTGTCATCTCCTCGGGGAGAAAAAAAATGATCAGTTATGGACTTCAAGATTATACGACTCATACCTCAAAATTAAGAGCGACCCTCGATTTATAAGACTGCAACTTCTCCATTATCATCTGAATGGACGAATCTGCCTCCAGAACAAGCCTCTGAACCCGGATTATGAAATAATACTTGTTTGGCTGCTCAGGGAGCGACATGCCAATAAAATCACGCGGAAACTCAGAAGCTGAAGACTGGTCTGAAGGGTAGTTCAATTCCAGACATGAAATTAGAATACAAAACACCCAGATAAAGCACTTGAATAGAAAATTCAGGGAAAATCACCCAGAATTATAATTAAATGACCTCGTATCACGGGTCTGTAGTAGGTTAGAGTGGCTTTCCATCTCCCTTCCTTGACGCCATTGATGCTTTCGACGCACTGTGAAACCTCGTTCAGGATTTGGCTGTTTACGGTTGAGCCCGCGTTGGGTTGCCAATGCAAAACCCTAGAAATGAAAATAAATCAAGATATTAACACGAAAATTTTCCAACAAGCGAAAGTTACTAGGCCAAATCGGAGGCGCAAATTCATGATTTCCGGTTTAGATAGAGCTGCTTCAGTCTTCACCATTTCAGCGGCATAGTCTTGTCTGGCGATGGACAGAATGAAGCGAATTGGCGGCGGACTGAGGAGACTCCGATCACTGAACCAAAACGAAGTAACGAAACAAAATGCAAGAAAAGAACTGGGATTTGCAAATTGAGAGCTATACGGTGTCGTTTCGTTGACCCCGTCATAAAATTTCTGGTAAACCCCCAATAAACACCAAATTACTCTTCATCATCAATATAGGGTAAATACATTTTTATGCCCACAGCCTTTAAAACTTCTATTAGTTTTGCATCCAATCTTCCTTTTCTACCAAATTATATCCCTAAATATGAGACATCGTTAAAATAAACCTCAAAGGTTCTATTTGGTTTGGAGGAAGTTTTTCTCAGCAAAAGATTTGTGTAAACTTGTTACCCTTTCCTCATAGTACCTTGTTATTTATATGAGAAAGTATATCTTATTTCTTTTGATGGCATACTTGGTTAATGCCTTTAGACTAATGTTTCTGTTTGGGCAGCTTCGTAATCCAACACTGTTGAAGTCCACAACTGCTTCCACACCTGAAAATCCCAAGGTTGTTTCCTCGGGGAAAACACTCAAACGCTCAAGTCAGCAATACTCGGAGTTCTAGAGAGAAATGCTCTCAAAGAGTAATTGCAGGGAGAGAAGCGTAGAGATTAATTACCTTCATTGTTGGTGGTTGGGGGTATTTATACCCCCAAATGCTGACATGCATCACTATATGTAAGTAATTCATTGGCCCACGTGGTGTTGCTCACGTGGGTATGTCTCCTCCTCTTGGGTCTGTGTGTGCATGGTTGGGCCTGTCATATGTGGCCCGAAGTGATCGTTGGGCCTGATCCCAACATTACTCCCCCCTCAGCGTTCGGTTGACGAACTGGATGGGAGTTTTGTTAGTATGGTGCCTGGCCCTAAAGATGAGGAGGGATACTTTGCGTTCATGAATGACCTCAAGTATGGACGGCCTGACCGACTTGAAGGCATCGTGCCTGGCCAGATGTGTCAGTGTATGCCGACTTTATTCCGAGCAGGCGTGAGGAGTTGGTTTTACGACCGGTCAAGTTCGGTGCTACTCAGAGGGTCGAGCAGCCGTGCCAGAGTGACCTTGCATGAGGAATTCCCTGTGGCGGAGCTGAGGCGAGCAGATAGTGAATGAGCTGAACGCACCGACCCTAGACGGGCAGAGAATGGCGACCACACTCGTCACTTCGATATAGGTCTCTGGGATACAGAGCAGCTTTGAGGAAGTTGGTTATAATCTAACGCTTGACGCCCGAACCTGAGGTGAATCCGTGATTTGTGCGACCTGATCTCCAGAGGTTTTATGAATTTAGTGACGAGCTGATTTCTCGAAATTTTCAAGTTTTGAATTTTGGCAGATCCGTGAGGAGATCGCGGATTTGTTACGAGCTGGGCCCTTGGATTTTTCAAATTTTGAACTGTGGCGAATCTCTGAGGAGATTTGCCTAGGTCCCGAACTTGTTACGAGCTGATCATTGCAGTTTGTCGCGATCTGATCCTTCGAATTTTTCAACAACTTGTTACGAGCTGGGCCCTTGGATTTTTCAAATTTTGAACTGTAGCGAATCTTTGAGGAGATTTGCTCAGGGCGTTTGGTATTCTTCTGATTTTAGCAGATGCCCTTTTGCCTCCCCACAATAAATGCTGGCTCAGCATTTGAGGGGACGTGACAGCTGCAAACGGTGCGTTTTGAGTTTTTGCCCATAAATGGCTGCCACGTGAACGCGTTTAACTGGGGGGTCATAACACGCGTACGAAAATTACAGAGCACTATCTGAAGGAGAAAAACAAAAGGGAATTTCTGTTTCATTGCTCAGTACGTTAACATTTTCCTCAGCAACAGTTGCAGAGACACTCCAGAGTGTTCCTCAGAATTTTCAGTGGAAGGACATTCGACTTCCCTTATTCAGGTAAAAATGACTTCTTTACACGATGCACAAGGATTTTGGGGTAACCAAGGTGAAGACGAGGGCGTAGACGCGATATCTGTGGAGCCTATCACCACGTGGTGTTGCTCACGTGGGTATATCTCCTCCTCTTGGGTCTGTGTGTGCATGGTTGGGCCTGCCATATGTGGCCCGAAGTGATCGTTGGGCCTGATCCCAACAGTTTCCATAATCTATTTCTAGTTATTACCCTATATTTTGCTTTTTAGATTCGCCAACATCAACACACCTTTGGTCTCTTCTACTTTTTTCTCATTCACCTCAAACCAAACATGTTTTAGGGCTTTTTCGATAGAGCTTAAAAACAAGCCTATAAATTTTTAAGAATTATTTTCTAAATTTTGTTTTTAAACTTCACTTTGATGTACTTTTTATGTTCATGAACAATTTTTTACATTTTTTTTCTCTTTACTTGATAATATAATATTTTTTTTTGTCCTTCAACAATTTTATAACCTTTTTGGTCCTTTCATTCGATAACATACACTATTGTTGTCATTCATCAATAGAAGTGTATTTGAATTATTAAGTTAATTAATAAAATTCATTTTCTTCAAAATTTTAAGAAAAAGATGAGAGGACTATGATGATTTGCTATTGTTGAGATCCCACTGCAAGAAGAATAGATAGAGAAATGAGAACAGGAGAGAGAATGAAGGGGAAGGAAGATCATAAGTTTTTTTTTTTTTTCTTCTTTTATCTATCTAAGTAATTTTATACACATGAAAAGAAAGATCCCACTAAGCATGTACATGTCTAAAAATTTGTTTAAAATTTATTTTTTTATTGAATTAACAGATCATGTAAACTTCCATTGAGGAAAGGACCAAAAAAAGGTGCACATTAACCATAAAAAAAAAAAGAAAAAAAAAGAAGGTGGACGTTATATAGAAAATCGCAGAAAATTGTTCAAGGACCAAAATAGGACATTAGTGAAAAGTTCAGGGACCCAAATAGTATTAAACCTTAGACTTTTTAAAATGTTCCAATTTGCCAACTCCTTCAAATAAAAGGAAAAACACAGAGAAACAGAACTATAGAAGTAGTGAAATAGCACTACGTTTACAGGATCTCTCTGTTAGCTCCCGCATTCATTCACTAAATCCGGCGGACTTGCTTCCTCTCCTCTCCTCGTTCTGTAAGTACCAGAGACCAAAGAAAGCTAGCACTAGGGTTTATCTAGGGTAATTTCCTCCGTTCGTGCAGAGCCAGCAATGGCGAGCGTGTATATTCCGGTGCAGAACTCGGAAGAGGAAGTGAGAGTGGCTCTGGATCAGCTTCCCAGGGACGCCTCTGATATACTCGATATCCTTAAAGCCGAGCAAGCCCCTCTCGATCTCTGGCTCATTATCGCGGTTGGTGCCATCTTCCCCCCCCCTCCCCCCCCCCCGCCTATTTTTTTTGAATTGCTTCAGTTCTGGTTTGTGATTAATTACTTTCTTCCTTATGCTCGGTTTGAAGTCATGTTACTACTGCTTCTGTTTCATTGTTATATTTTCTGCTTTCTTTCGCGTATCCTTTGCAGGCATATGGGAATGTGAATTTTAAGCGCTGGGCACAATTTCCTGAGCCTGCCTTTTCTGTTAGTTCTGATTCTGATGTGCGGATTTTGTCTGTTTATCATGCAGAGGGAGTACTTTAAGCAGGGTAAAGTTGAACAATTCCGTCAAATTTTAGAAGAAGGATCCAGTCCTGGTACTTCCACATTTCCTTGCCAATGCCCTTTTGCTTACTTATTATCTTTAATGATTTTATGATATTGTGCTACTGGTATCTGTTCATGATCGTCCTGTGTTTTTACTTTAATCCTATTAGCTGCTTGCTATTTTTTGCATTATCTAATCTTAGCATTCTCCTTCTGCAGAAATTGATGAATACTATGCTGATGTTAGATATGAGAGAATTGCTATCCTAAATGCTTTGGGGGCCTATTACAGCTACCTTGGGAAAATTGAAACGAAACAAAGAGAGAAGGAGGATTATTTTATTTTAGCAACACAATATTATAATAAAGCATCAAGAATTGACATGCATGAACCCTCAACATGGGTTGGGAAAGGTGAAATTTGTTCAGTCTCGTCATGATGCTTTGTGTCTAATTAAAGTGCCCATTGCATGTTAGATTATGCAATCAGGCACAAATTGATCATTATAATTCCATGGTACCCTTTTTTTTTTCTTTTTTTTTTTTTTTAACCTTTGGAGAACTTTTCCTGCTTTTACCTCTTGAGACTAGCTAATGACTGCTTTGATTCATGTATAATCATAAAACCTACTAGTCAGTAATCAGTCCTAGCTACGTTTCTCAATGTTACAATAGTGACTCTGTTACTATGATTGTCTGCCACAATTTCTTCTGGGCAGAAACTCAAAACTATTCGGTGACAACATTATGGTTTCTTGAATGAGTGATCATGCACTGTGCAAAATTCTCTTGTAAAATTTATGTTCCTATTGTCTAGATGACTCTTGTTGGCAATGTCATTGCTTTCGGATTAAAGGTATTAAGAGATGCCTACTTTTTACAGGTCAGCTTCTACTGGCCAAAGGTGAAGTTGAACAGGCATTTGCTGCATTTAAGATTGTGTTAGAAGGAGATCGAGATAATGTTCCTGCTCTTCTTGGTCAGGTATATTGAACAATGGACTTTTCCTTGATAAAACAATTAGGTTAACAGTTGGACACTGCAGATTTGAGATTATTTTTGTGTATAATTTTACCAAATATGTGAGTGTAACCTGTTGTTCACTCTAAGTTTCCGGGATAGTAGCATCATGCTGGTCCATGGTGACTGTAGTTGGTCCCTTGAGAGTGATTGTTATCAACCATAGCAACTTTTTCAACATCACTCCTCTCAAATTGAGTCTATGTTTGGTTAGCAGTTTCTGGGGGAAACTGCTGCCCACAGAAACTGCTGGATGGTGTATAGTCAACCAAAGTCAGCACTTTCTTGGGAAGTTTTCCTTCAAGGAAAGTCTAGTCTTGATCATTTTTGGGTCAGTAATGCAGCAACAGGAGTCTTTCGAAGTATTGGACAGGACTCCTCCCAGGTTCACTATTTTATTGTCTTAAGTGCAAATTATGAAATGGGGCAGAGTTGCATAATCTGATCAAGAAGCCAATAATGACATCATGGGGGCTTACATTATCTATAGATTTTTAATCTAAACATCTTTTCTATTAAAAAAATAATCTAAATGTCTTCTGATTGTAGAAATACATTTAATCATATGTCCTGAATATATCTAATTCATTTGATAGATTACCATGCCCTGGGGATAATAACTGCATAAATGAATAGGAAACAACCCAAGATTTTCTGAAAGAATGACAAGTCAGCAGGAATGGCCTTTAGAGACAATTAGGTGATGATTTAATATGTTTTATGAGCAGGTTTATTTCCTTTTTAAATAACTTTCTAGGCATTTTGTACAGGCATGTGTTGAGTTCAATCGTGGACGTTGTTCTGATTCGTTGGAGTTATATAAGGTGTGTTTTTTCATCTTGTTATGTGTAGATTTGTAGTGTCTCATGCCTCAATCAGAGGCATTTGTATCATGGATATGAAGTGGTAGAGGTTTGTGACAAGTCCTCTACTGATACAAGTTTAATAACTTTGTTTGTATGACTTTTTCAGAGGGCCTTGCAAGTTTATCCTGATTGTCCTGGAGCTGTAAGACTTGGTATTGGTCTCTGTCGATATAAACTGGGTCAATTTGAGAAAGCTCGGATTGCATTTCAGCGGGTTTTGCAGGCAAGTGCTATTAACTTGTATATATATATATATATATATGTTGAAATGATCTCTTGGTTCTCTCAAGATGTTAGTATTTGAAATTATAGTAATTCAACTGTTTTATTCATCATTGCATTTAAATAAAGTTTATTCCTGATGTTCTTCTGTATGTGGTTCACAATTTTTCATATGCAGTTAGACCCAGAAAATGTTGAAGCTCTTGTTGCTCTGGCAATTATAGATTTGCAAGCAAATGATGGTATGCCTTTTGTGTGTGTGGATATTCCTTATGTTTTGTAACTTATATGTCAGTTTATTCCAATTTCTTGTTTTAGTAGTCTGATCATATTTATGTATTTTATCTCTGCAGCTGCTGGTATTATGAGGGGAATGGACAAAATGCGGAAAGCTTTTGATATATACCCCTATTGTGCAATGGCATTAAATTATTTAGCAAATCACTTTTTCTTCACTGGTCAACACTTTCTAGTTGAACAACTAACTGAGACAGCTCTTGCTGTCACCAATCATGGACCAACAAAGTCGCATTCGTACTACAATCTAGCACGATCCTACCATAGCAAGGTTCAAATAATATGTTTTGGTTAATGGTTTTATAACAAACATTTTTTCCCTGAAAATTTTGGATAGACTGATTATCTTTCATATAGTAAGAGCATATGAATTGGATTTTGATTTAACTTCAAATAGAAGTAGGTTGGAATAGATTCAAAATACATGCTGTCTAAGTGGCATCTTTTTACACCTATAACTTGTTCATTGTTCATGACTAAATCTTATCCAGCTATCATGTGGTTGTTCACCTTCATAATATGACCACCTTTTGCTTGTTTTCATTATTTCTCTTCTGAAGTTTTATTTCTCTTTTCTTCATCGCGCATTACCTGGGTAGGCTAATCATCATGCTTATATTTCTGTGTTGATTTTAACATTGCAAAATTCCTGATGGCCACAATAATTTTTTCTTATGACAATAGGGCGACTATGAAAAAGCTGGATTCTATTACATGGCATCAATCAAGGAAATTAATAAGCCTCATGAATTTGTGTTTCCTTACTATGGTCGGTAACCTTCTGCCTTTGCTACTCCTATAGCTATCTCTTGTGTCGCTGTAAAGTGTAAAAATTTGTGATGTTAACTAATGATATTATGCCTATTAACAAGAGGGTTTTGTTTTAATCCTTTAACTAGGTTCTTTTGCCAATTGTTTGAGCCCCAGTCTTTAGAAGTTTATCAAATCCTTGTCCACACCTGTTTTAAATTTGACAAACCTCTAGTTTTTGTACCTTCAAGCTTGTGGATTTTTCTTTATTGAGCATATAAGTTCATTTTTTTCAGATGAAATGTATTAAGCTAAAGAAGGTGGTTACTGCCACTGCTGTGATCACAGGGATTGAGAGTTACCAAGGTTTATAATAATTGCTAAACATTTTATAAGGAGCAGAGTTTTAGACTAGGTGGATTGGATGATGTTTTGATCTTCATGATTGTAAGATTGGTATTTATGGGCTTCATCATTTGCTCTCTCACTAGCATATTAATTCTCAACAAAAATTTGGTTATTTGGTGACAGGTCTGGGCCAAGTAAAACTTAAATCAGGAGATTTTAAAAGTGCACTGTCAAACTTTGAAAAAGTTTTAGAGGTTTACCCTGACAATTGTGAGACATTGAAGGTGAGTAAATAGAACAGTTTTGACATTGGTGTTTCACTTATTTCTCTTGATTTGATGTTTCTTTTCTTCTTCTTTTTTTTCCTCCAAATTTGATTGATTTTTCTTGTTTTACAGGCCCTTGGACATATATATGTTCAGCTTGGACAAACTGAAAAGGCTCAAGAATTTATGAGGAAAGCTACAAAAATTGACCCACGTGATGCCCAGGTAACTGTAATTTATTTTATGTTCATTTTCTTCAATAAGTTGCAATATTGAAGTATTGTGCTTGCCTCCTTGTTGTGTATACTTGTCTTGAGATGCGAAAAATTGGTCTGGATGTGGATTATTTCCATAAATCTTGATCTGGTTTTCAGATGCCTTTGGTTTGAGTCTTCTTCTAAGAAGCAGCATGCTCTTTCATTTTGATGTCTTAATGTACTTTTATTGATGCTTCAATTTCTCTCACTCATGATGAGATTTCAAAGTCATCCCTCTATTCTGTAGTCAAAGTTCCATTACTTATTCATTGCTATTTTATTGTTTTTGTTGTGGTTCATGGGGGTAGGATTGTGATACTAGTATGCTTTATAATTCTTTGTCCATATCCATAATTATGAGATTATCCATGTGGCATGTACGTTAGTATAACAACTGAAGATGTATATCATTTCTTCTTCTTTTATGAAACCTATATGATTTCTATAGTTACTGTTTTTAACATGTCTACCTCATGAAACAGGCATTTCTTGATCTTGGAGAACTTTTAATTTCATCTGACACAGGGGCTGCTCTTGATGCCTTCAAAACAGTAGGGGCTTCCTTTTTGTTACTTCTTACTTAATTGTTGGAGTTCCTACCATAGAGGAATTTTAAACATAGAATGTATATCTGCGTTTACTATTTATTTTTGATAAACTTGAGATGTTGTAGGCACGCAATCTTATGGAGAAGGGAGGTCAACCAGTACCGGTAGAAGTGCTTAACAATATTGGTGTTCTACATTTTGAAAGGGAAGAGTTTGAGGTATGTGCTTCATTTTTTATAGTTTATGATGATGATAATAATAATAATAAATTAAATGTATATGAACAATTATTATTATTATTATTATGGATTAAGGAAAATCAGGATGTCCTGACAATTAAAATACCAGAATTGAAAATGAAAAGATTAAAATAACCTTAATAAATCAACATACAAAAAAGATTCATTAAGGGTATTTGAACAATTTCATTGGGAGTCTTGGCATTTAAAGTGCTTGGAAATCCTGATTTTCACTTTTCTTTATTATTATTATTATTATATTATTATTATTAATTATCATTTGTCACAGAAATTGTATTTTTTGCATCTCATTGAAGTTTTCTTTATTTTTCAGCTTGCACTGCAAAGTTTCAAGATGGCATTAGGTGATGGTATTTTTCTTAACTTCCTTGGTGATAATAAACTGAATCCTTACGTAATTGGTGCTGGTCCATCCATTCTTGACTGTAAGGACGTGCAATTATTCCATCGATTTGAAGAAGATGGTCATTCTGTAGAACTGCATTGGAATAAAGTCACACCACTATTTAATATGGCCAGACTACAGGAGCAGTTACACAACACAGATACTGCCTGCATATTTTATCGCCTAATACTGTTCAAGGTACAAGGTCGTATTTTATATGTAAATTCTTCAATATATGGGACAAGGGAACTCTATCTGGATGAGTTAGACTTGACAAGTTACTGTTGAAGAGTCTTATTGTAAAAGAGTTAATATTTAGAAACTCGTGTATAGGGAAAATCTTGCTTACTGGAATATTCATGCCTGGTGGTTTAGCTCTTAAACCATTCTGCATTGTTGTTATTATTCTTTATTTTTTGAAATTAGAATGTGCAAACTTGGATTGTCTTTAACCTCGCTTTTCTTTTTTCTTTTTCTTTTCTTTAACAGTATCCAGACTACATGGATGCTTATCTCAGGCTTGCTGCCATTGCAAAAGCTCAAAATAATCTTCAATTAAGCATTGAACTGGTTGTTATTTGTCAATAATGTTCCATCTCATTTTCTTATCTGTATATATGTTTTTCTGATAATGATGCACTTCTTCTGAAAATAGGTGAATGAGGCATTGAAGGTGAATGACAAGTGCCCAAATGCATTATCCATGCTTGGTGACTTGGAGCTTAAAAATGATGACTGGGTTAAGGCAAAAGAAACTTTGCGTGCTGCTAGTGATGCAACTGATGGAAAGGATTCTTATGCTATTCTTTCTCTGGTGTGTACTGCATTTCTTGTGCCTTTTCCCCCCCTTAATTTATCTTGCCATCATTTCACTAAACAATGATGCTTGGTAGCCAAACCGTTTGCAATGCATTTGCAGAAATTTAATTCCACATACTTGCATCTAATTAAAATAACAGAAAATATTGGTGCTTTGTTTTGGCTTGCATTTACCTTTCCATTGATTGTTACTAAGACAACATTCCTCTCACATGTTTATTTTATATATTAAGGGGAACTGGAACTACTTTGCAGCAGTTCGAAATGAGAAAAGAAATCCTAAATTGGAAGCCACACATTTGGAAAAGGCCAAGGAACTCTACACAAAAGTATGGTTTTTTTAATTTATTTTTTCATTCTTTCTTTTTAATTCCAGTTTTAGTGTCTCATTTTAAGTGCTTTTGCCTATTCATTTTGTAGTTCCCAAAGCAGAGTTATTAGCTTTACTTAATTGGGATTTTTCTAATTGATATTCCTTATACCATGTTCTTTCACATTCTTTCATTTGATATGGGTTTAATTTATTATCCGTTATTTAAACTTTTAACAATTATTTGTTAATTTCCAAATTAGGACCTCCTTTCTAACCTATTATCACCATTTTAGTACTCGATTAAATGAATCCTTAAAGTCTGTTCAAAGATAATTGGTAAAGATGGATTTGAACCACATCTGAATGCAGGCTTGAGTCTGTCTGTTGCCATTCGGGTGCAAACAATTCCACTGGGCATTGCCTGCCACCCTTGAAGGTGGAGCTTTGCCCATACCTGTGGGTCAGGCAGTTTATAGTTACCTGTGGGATTAGTAGGGCCAAAAACCTGGATGTTATCCGGACAAAAGGGATAAAGATATGACATAATATATGTATGATTAAAATTAAACTGCATGAAAGTCAAATAAGGTTAAACAGTTTGGGATGGAAGAAACCCTTCCAACTGTTTCTCAATTTTTTTATTGGCAGACTATTTCTCAAACATAGGTTGAGCATTCAACCACTAGTTAATAAACGTGAATACTTGGGTTTCCCTGATTCCCACCATGTGAAGGCAGGGTGGGGGGTGCAGGTTCCAGACTTCCAGCATTATATGTCTTGAAACACAATCCTTTTGCTTAGACCAAAAAAAAAATTGTGATAGCCAAGCACACTGTAGATCTGCATGTACTGAGTCTCTGATTTCCTTTTCAGCTTGTTTTCTTCTTTAACTTTTGCCTATGCCTGATATTATGATTATATGCTCTGACCTCAAACATCTTTCATTCTTTCATTAATTTTTTTTCAATCCACATGCTTGCAGGTCCTTGTTCAGCACACATCTAATCTATATGCTGCTAATGGTGCTGGAGTTGTCTTGGCAGAAAAAGGCCACTTTGATGTTTCCAAGGATATTTTTACTCAGGTTTAGCTGATCGTTGCTCTCGTCTGTGTTTTATGTAAATTTTGACTGAGAGGTTGTTATCCAGTTTTTATTTATTTTAGGTTCAAGAAGCTGCAAGTGGGAGTGTTTTTGTCCAAATGCCAGATGTGTGGATAAATTTAGCTCATGTTTATTTTGCCCAAGGGAATTTTGCATTGGCTGTGAAAATGGTAGGTGAATTTCTTTTCTGTGTTGTTTTTGCTTTGTTTAATGTCTTTCACATGCAGGCTGTGTATGACACTGATTATCTTGCAGTATCAAAATTGCTTGCGGAAGTTCTATTACAATACAGACTCTCAAATTCTTCTATACGTGGCTCGGACTCATTATGAAGCTGAACAGGGGCAAGAGTGTAAGAAAACTCTGTTGAGAGCTATCCACTTGGCACCATCAAATTACACACTACGATTTGATGCAGGAGTTGCAATGCAGAAGTTCTCAGCATCAACCCTACAAAAGGCAAAGAGGACAGCTGATGAGGTTGTTTTTTGTTGCCTGTGAAGTCTTGCTTGCTGTTGTGTTTCATTGACCTGTTGCTGTCAGTTATTTTTTGTTTCCACGACCATCTCTTTAGTCTGTGATGCTAATCCTTTTAGATAAATTGTTTAAACCATTCTGTTGTTTTGACATGTCTGTGGAGTGTGAAAGGTGTTCTGCATTGCTGTCTTTAAATACTATTTCACATGTGGAAGTCAGTTTTTTTTTTTTTTTTCACAAGGCAGCAAAAAGAAAAATGCTAGGACATTGTCGAGAATGATTCCCATTACCTTTGAATTATGTGAGAAAAGCATCCTTTACAAAACAGAGGCTAGACTGTCTAAATTGTAGAGGTTATATATTTGGACTTCATAGCTAATTATCATATACTTCACATCCTTAACTTGTTTCTTCATGATAATCAATTTGATGTTCACTTGTTTATACATCTTTGATCTCAGATTAATATTGGAAACTTAGTAAACTTTGCAGCTATATTATTGTTAAGTACATCCAGTTTGAAATGCCCTCTGTTGTCTTCCTAGTTTCTGTCTCATTCAGATTTTGTTTTGATGGTGTTATAGGTGCGCTCAACAGTTGCAGAGCTAGAGAATGCTGTCCGTGTATTCAGTCAATTGTCTGCTGCTTCCAACCTGCATCTTCATGGGTTTGATGAGAAGAAGATAAACACTCATGTTGAGTATTGTAAGCACTTACTTGAAGCTGCAAAAGTTCACCGTAAAGCAGCTGAGCATGAAGAGCAGCAGAACCGGCAGAAACAAGAAGCAGCTCGTCAATATGCATTGGCTGAGGAAGCTCGCCGTAAAGCTGAAGAGCAAAGAAAATTTCTGGTCTGCATTTTTTAATTTGCTTTATATTTTTATTTCTTTGGTTAACTTAAGATGGAGATTGTTATTATCAACTAAGATTTGCTAATTTAGCTATTCTTCTTTTTGTGGCAAAATAGTTGGAGAGAAGAAAACAAGAAGATGAGCAGAAAAGGCTCCAGAAGGAG
Organism: Rubroshorea leprosula; assembly: GCA_020521535.1. Lineage (NCBI taxonomy): Eukaryota > Viridiplantae > Streptophyta > Magnoliopsida > Malvales > Dipterocarpaceae > Rubroshorea > Rubroshorea leprosula. The sequence continues at coordinate 718,307 of BPVZ01000049.1, forward strand.
GAGGAGCATTTCAGGCGCATAAAAGTAAGGGTGACTGACTTTTTGGCTGCTAGATTTCCATTTCTAATTCAATTAATATGTTCGAAATAATCATTACAAGGCAAATGATAAAGACGTTTGGTGGAAAGGAGTCGACTAACATTTTGAGGTTTTTCCTTTTCTTTTTTGTGTTTCGGATTCTGCCAGTAGATGAAAAAAAGGTGTTAACTTTGTTACAAAACTTCAGCTTAACAGTTTCATCTTATGACCCAAGTTTTATTGCATCTCGTTGGATTAAATGCCTTGTCTCTGTTTGCTTCTTTATAGACACTATTAGATGTACTCTTGGCCCTATAAAAATCTGGATTTTAAATTTGATATTTTCGTCCTTTGTTATCTAAGGAGCAATGGAGGAGTAGTGCTCCTTCTAAACGGAGGGAAAGATCTGAAATGGATGAGGAGGAGGGTGGGCATGGTGAGAAGAGAAGAAGAAAGGGTGGAAAGAAAAGAAGAAAGGACAAGAGCTCACGGTCACATTATGATAGGGAAGAGGAGGAAAATGACATGGCAGGTGACCATGAAGAATTAGAAGATGAAGATGCTGACACAAATTTCGGGGAGTCGATGAACCAACTGAAAGATCAGGATGGTGATGCAGGAGAAAATGCTCAGGTTGTTCTTGCTGCAGCCGGGCTGGAAGATTCAGATGCTGAGGATGAGGTAGTAATATCCTTTTAATGTCACTTCTTTTATTGAGTTGTTTTCTGTATCCAATTTATACATGATTTAGCAAACAATTTTAGTCACAAAATAGCTGTTCATAAATGCTAATACCAATTGACTTGCAGCCTACATAACCACATAAGTAGGAATATTTTTGAATTATTGGGTTTCTTGCTAATAATAATAATTTTAAATAGTCATCAGCATAAATTTCAAGGTGTCTTGTGATGTTACTTCCATTTCTTCTTTGTACAGCCTGCACCTTCTGCTGCAGCACGACGAAGGCAGGCATTGTCAGAATCTGATGACGACGAAGAACCCGTGAAGACAGACGCAGACTCGAGAGAGAATTCTGCCGAGATGCAGCTGAGTGATGGAGAAATCAGGGAGGATAACAACAAACCAAACAGAGATGTCGATGATGAAGAGGAATGACATCGAACCACAGGAAAGAGACAATAAGCTTTCTATCCTTTCGCAATCTTGTTTATAGCATAGTTAATCTATTTACCCTCTAATCTCCATGTTGTACATTTTTACAATAATCTTAACAATTGAATTGAACTTTTACAATTCATTCATGCTGTACATAAACAGAAGGCATTCATCTCATTCAACTTTCTTGATTAGGGCAAGACCTTAGGTGGGTTTGAACTTTGAAGATTGAACAGTTTTTTCCTTTTTTTTTTTTTTTATCCTTAAAAGAAGG
>BPVZ01000049.1:852064-862762 GCA_020521535.1 Rubroshorea leprosula
TTACGGCAATAAATTGAAATATATAAATATAGAAAAAAAAGTAACAAATTGAAAGATAAAAAAAGGCAACAAATGAAAAAAAAATATATTATTCTTTTTAACAAATTCGCAACGATCGAATTCAAGCTGTAAACTAAGAGAACGAAAATGCACTTATACATGACTGAAAAAAGAAAATACACTTAGACTGAAAAAAAAAAATACACTTATACATGACTTACCTTCGTTGAACCGAAAGCCAAGTGCACGTATATTTGATATTAAAAATATCAAAACATTTAAATATAATTATTATTTAAGTGAGATCTCCTTAAATGATAATTGTGGCTATTGAACCTTCTGATGATAATTTTAATAGCAAGACTGATTCTCCGCATGCTCAATTGAAAATGAAAGAAAATTAGATCTGAAAAATGTGGAATCGAAGAATTTCAAATTCACAAAGATGAGTAATTCATATATTGGATCGTAATTGTATCAATACACGCAAACACAGTATAAAGGGATAAAAAGAAATATATATATATATAAAAAAAAGGTAAATTTACTGTGGATAGATAATCCAGATCTTTGATCTCAAGAACAAGCGCAGGGATTGTCAACGACCACAACCTCCTTATCCTCGCACCGGAAGCATAGGTACCCAACGGTCAGCCCCGAAACGATGGCGAGAAACACACCTCCGTTGAACGACATGATAGCGAGCATCAGGAGGTATCCGATGGCGGAGTTGACTCCGAAAACGACAGCCGATGCGACTTTAGGGGGCTTGAAGCGGCGGGTTTTGGGGAGGAGAGGGGCGGCGGCGGAGATGGGGTTGGTGGAGGCGAGGGACTTGAAGCGGATTCGGCGATCTTCCATGTATTGGTAGAAGGAGGAGAAGAGGAAGCAGGCGAGTAGAGTAAGGAAATAACTTAGCCAGGAATCGGTACTCCATGAGTCGAAGAGGAGGGTGACCCGTTTGCCCCAGTAGAAGGTCATGTGCATCATCTTCAACGCTGGTTCGGAGACAGACAGAGGGAGGAGCGAGAAGCGAGGAAAATGGAGAAGAGGTTGGTGTCCCACTGGGACAAGAGTACGAAACAACCTAAACCTATGTACTTTGGAAAAGACTTTGCCCTTGGTAGTCTTGATAATTACTTTCAGCCAAAGCAGGCTAGGGTCTCTCTCTTGAATGGTAAGATCGTCATTTGACTCAAAAATTTTAATTTAAGTTAAAGTTTGATTTTGTGTTACGTAAAATCCAGATTCTTTTTGGTTTGTTTGGTGGTTGATAATGGTTTTATTTTTTTGTAGGGGAGATAATTTTTGTTTCTAAATATTTTATATAATTTTTATCTATTATTAATTTTTTTATTGGTTACTTATTTATAGAGGTTGGATATATTATTAAATAAATAAATAAATTTAATATTATAAGTTTTATACAAATAAAAAATTTTAAAATATTTAAATAATATATAAAATTATATAAAAAATTATTTTTAAATTATTATTTTTAACAATTAAAGTATTTTGAATCAATTTACACATATTTTAAAATTAATTCATTTTTGTTCTAATTAAAAAGAGACCATTCATATAATTGACATATTCAAAAAGTTAAACTTTGATTAATAAAATAAAGAGTAAACTCTTTATCAATTAAACCAAAATTTTTTAATGCTGCTTAATAATAGTTGATAATTATATATTAATAAATAGTTAATTGTTATAGTTAACGGAACAGCTGATACGTGGTAAAACAATGAGAGCACAAAGAAGTGCTGTCATTAGGAATTGTCAACCGCCTGTGAACTGGGAACCATCAGTAGCATCTCCAGCAATGGAAGAATTTTTTAACAAGAGCAGAAAGATTGATTATCAATTGTTTCCTTATCATCATTCCAGCCCCATTTTGGACTATCAGGAATGGCTTTCACAGCAAATCGCCACATTTTAAGCTCACATCCGGTGAGACAACTTGCTGTCAAGACAGGGTGCATCAGCACTTTCAGAATCAGATTGAAGCAGTGAAGCATGGACTAAGTCACCCTCTTGATTTTCATTTGAAAACACACTTCCATTAAAGGGAAAAGCAAGGGAGTTGCAGTCAATTTCCGGGCATATTTCCTCTAAATGCATTTTATGCTTTCAGCGGAAGCAATTCAACTGGCATTCCACAGTGGTAATTTTTGTTGAAACTTTCATCATTTGATGGAAGATTTTCACATTTAATCTTTTGTAATGAACTTGCACATCATTCTGCCATCTTATGCCTTCGGAAATACGTACATAACAAATATATTGTCCTTGTTAGTACAAATCAATTGTAGAGATTAACCAGAGCCTGCTCAAATTTTGTGGGGAAAACAAAGTCAATCAATATTGCTGTTTCCTCAAAAATCCTCTAGTGGCCTCGCACGTGTGAAATCTGATGCGGGCGTGTCACTTATTTTGCTAAAAGTAAGAAATGAGGACTTTCCCAACGATCCTCTCCTTCCTCACGGTCGACCTCTTCGCAGATGGCGGGAAGAACGTTGGATTAAAATGAAATTTGCGCCTTCAGACGATTTGCAAGAGGGAGGGATACCTTCCTGCAGAATGGGTTACGAAATCTGCCTTTGACAACTCCAAGGACTTAAACATTACCGTGACTTACAATTAACAAATCCTAATTACTCTAAATTACTTGCAATTTAAAATAAACTTTCGAGAAAAAAATGTTCCCAAATTAAATTAAACATACTTATGGTAAAATTAAAAGTGCAATCTATTGACAGATTCGGAAATTAAATTGCTGCAGATCTGGAAACTTAAACCTAATTAGCACTAAAATTAAATGTGAACAGTGAATAAATAGCGTGAACAGTGAATAAATTGAAGAAACTTGAAATTGAAAAGAAGCATGAAGGCCACATAAGTAATCATTGAAGCAATGCTACTTAACATAAACATTAAATTAATTACAAATGAAAAGAAAAACAATACCTTGCATAAACTTGAAGGATTGAAGTTCATTGCATGAAGGAAAATTGTTTTATCTGAATATAGGAATAAATTTGTCTACTAGAATGAAGAAAAACAACCTAATTCTAATGGAATCTGTGTTGAAATACGAAATCTGTGCTGAAAAACCGAAATCTGGAAGCATGTGCAGAGAAAATCAAAGTATGAAAAGTTGTAGTTGTTTGAGTAGGGCTGGCCGTGTGTTCCTTCTGTGCTAAAGTTCCCTTTTTGTTCCTCTTGTGCCGGCAGTTACTCAATCCTAGGTAGTTTGTTGGAGTAGTAGGACACCTCACCTCTTGACCTAGTCTAATCCCCTTCCAGATTTCGCAACCTGTACTTTATCAGATAAAATCCCCTTTTAAACTGTGATCTTCCCCTGTTTTCCAGTTGCCATTATCTCTTTCTGTTTCAAGGAGATAATTACTCCATAAAACATTATCTTTACCTCTCTTATCTTGCCAACACATGTGCTGATCTGTCATGGGGCCCAGAATCCGAATCTGACATGGCTTAAACTCCTCCAGCCAATAAAAGTTTTACATGTGGCATTAATTTTAAATTTTACAATTTATGGTGTAAACAATTGCATTAACAAATTTTCCAGTGGGACATCTAAGCATATTTAGTTTACTCATTGATTTCAAGGTCCTTTTCAAAAAATCTCTCCTGGGGGTAGGGACACCCCAGATTGATTTTGAGTTCTTTGTGATCTTATAACACCCCAAATACTGCAACCATTGGTTTCAAGTTGATGGATTCTTTGGCATAATCCAGGATTATAGTATTGTTAATTGGTTTTAGATTGTAATTTGGATGCTTATAGTATTGGAAACTCCGGTAAGCCAAACACCGTCCAATGAAGATAACATAAGAGATTAATTATATACAAAGGTAGTGGGTCCTGTCCCATAAATTAATGCGGGGTCTCTGTCCTTAACATCCTGGTTTTTCTAGTAAATTCCTTTTTATTGAATTTAGTTATCATAATTTAATTTTTAAATAAAATTTAAATAAATAATTTTATATTATAATAATAAATAGATAATAATTAATATAATTTTTTATACATAATTTTTGTTGGTTGTTGTTATTTAGATAAAAAAAATTAATTGTTATTTATTTATTATATACAATTATCAAATTAATTTTTAAAAAATTGAAAGATTAGGACAACTGAAAAAAATAATAAAAAGAAGTTATATATTTTTTTTTTTGTATGTAGATTATAGATTAAACTCTATAATTTATAACTAAAAATATAACTAACTCCATTGCTAAATTATATAATTAATAATGTATTATAATAGATGTAAACTACTTTGTAAAAGTTTTATCAAATTAACATTCACCAAATTAAGAATTTTAATTTAATATTTAGATTAAAAATTAATGCTAACTTGCCAAACAATTAACTTTTTAACATTAAAAAAGATATCCCGACTAGGAGGTAGGAAATATAAGAAGAAAATCTCAGATATTTTATATTCATTTTTTTTTTCTAGGATTATCCAACCGCATCTATACGAACTATAGTGCCAGTTGGCCTGATTTGCTGTTCCAAATAAAAACTTGACAGGAAGCGTTGGACCTACTCTAACCGAAGCAGAATGGGCTTCAACAACTCTGTCCCACATCACCTTTTCGTTCATCAGGTTTTGATAATGTTCTATGAATTGGTAGAATTTTTAGCGGTGACTTATCCAGGAACTTCTTTCTAAAAACATCTCAATCCTATCAGAACGATAAACCCCATTTAGGAAGTGAAAGCCCCCCCTGCTCACCGAACAAGAGCACTATTTTCTTACTGTTTTAATTGTTTCTGGGAATTTTCTCTGCATTTCCATTTTCTGCATCCTGCCTTATGTGTTTACCATTTATGTCAAGTTTTTGTTGTCTGATTACATTCCAAACAAACCATTTTTGGACAACTGACTGCGCCGAGCAATCGACTCAGTACAACTTCAACTATGGTATATGGAGAAAGATATGGAAGTAAATTTGATAACAATGCACATAATCGGAAGAAGATTTGAAGCTTAGAGCTGTTTATTCGCTGTGTATCATTGTTGTTCAGAAATTAGAACATTTGGGAGATAAGAGAGTTTTGATATTCACTTTGACTGCGCTGGGAAACAACTTTCAGATCGAAGGAGTCCGGTTGAAGCCTTGACGCCTTCCATATTGGGAAAGGAACGGCTGGAGTTGGAGTGAAGCATTCGGGGAGAGTATTCCAGTCTGCGACGGAGAAGCCTGCTGATGACAATGATTGGGTGCTCTGTTTCAGCAGGAGGAGAAGAGGCCCTGAACTCCTTGCAGAAGCTGATGTGGCGGTCCAGCGCTTCCTCGGTGGAGATGGCCGTGTGGGATCTCTGTACCATGTCCTTGACGGCCTCGACACAGAGGCCACAAATCCAGCGGCCCTGGTAGCTTTCCTGGATGCGGTGGATGTAGGCCGGAGTGCATTCCTCAGTGAAGCAGCAGCAGTCGCATTTGACAGACTGAATTTCAGTGAGAGGAGTGAGTTTGATCAACGGTGGCTGAGTCTCTGTGCCGGAAAACGCCATGGCTTGAGATAGAACATTGGAGATTGGTGGTAAGATTGTTTGAAATGATCGAGTTTTGAAAGTGAAAATCGTCTGAGGAGAACAAATGAACAAACGCCTTTATATATGCTTTCATAATGTTCAATAAGTGAATTTGGACTTATAGCTCGTGGGCTTGATTCTAGACCTTGTCTATTTATATTATCATGGGCATGTTGGGCTTGGGGCCTTCACATGCTAAGCAAATATATATTTTTTTAATTTAAGAATTTTAATTTAATTTAAAATTTGAAATTAAAGAAATATAAAAAAAAAATGTTTGAAATTCATCCGAGACATCTCCTGGCATCCAACAAATACTTTTTTGATATGGTATTCTCTAGGTTTTATTTGAGAACACTATTATAATATTGTCCCACTAGGTGTTTCAGTATTCTAATATTAAATTAAAGAAATTTAAACTAATAACCCAAAATTCTAATCCGACCCACCAACATAAAGCCTACGGCCCTTTGTTCATGGGTCACTTTTTTTCAAAATTTGTTTAAAAGTGGTTTTATTTAAAAAAAAATTGTGAGAGAAGAATACTTTTAAGCTCCATGAAATAGCCTCTTACTCACCTTTAAAGGAGTATTTTAAATGATTAAGAATTTAAGATTTTAAATTGAAAATTTTAAATTTAAAATTTAAGATGAGTAAAGGGAGAATAAAGGAAGAAAAAACTATCCTCTATGGTATAGTAGTGATGTTTAAAAAAAAAACTGGAAGAAGAAAAAACAGCCTTTTAATCCAAATTTGCCTTGGCCTCTCACTAAAACTTGATTATGACTAACATGAACAAAACGTTTTGAGTTAAATAGCATAACCAAAAGAAAAAAAAAAAGTGCATCTTCAACCAAAATCAAGAAAAATAAACATGATCATCAAAATATTTAAACAATCAATGAAAGATAGTATATTAATAATAATATATGTTTAGTTTAAAAGAAATAAAAAAAAAATTTATCCAATCAAATTAAAATTTTAATTAGATAAACATTTTAATTTTTTCCTATGTTCTATTTTACTTACACCAAAACATACCCTAAGAGTTACTTGCTTTTTCTGAAAAAAAAAAAAGAGAAAAAGGAAAAAGTCCTCCTGAGATTCCCTCTCTCTATTTTTGTCCAAATCTTGGCGTCCCTTTTTCCTTTATTGGTGACTGCGCCCTCTTTTACTGCCCATATTTATAGGGAAGTAATTCTTACTCTAGTCTCTTAGGAAAGAATATAATAGTTAACGAAAGATTTTACCAAATCCCAATTAAATAAATAATAATAAAAAATCAGAGACGCACGCCATTCACTCGCTTTGCATATCTACTAGAGAAGAAGGATTCAACTTGTTCTTTAAAATGGGAAAATTATACCATGCTTACTCAACATTTGACAATTTAGTTCTCAACCTTTCTTGTCATGCTTGATTGATCCTCGTTAAGTTTATTTTCTCAATTACTTCTCGTGGGCTTGTTAAGTAGCCTCTAGTGAATTTTGGCAGCGCGTAGAAGAGCATGTCAAATTGAGAATCATGTGCTTTTAATTAATTTGTAACGAGTTAGAGTATCTTTTGTTTTCCTTTCTCGTATGCTAATAAAAAGAAAAAAGGTCCCATTTGCTTGTTGTTTGTCCAACACCAGGTGCACACGTCTTCTTGAAAGTTTCATTTTTGTCAATGATATCTATTAACATTTAACACTTACCGTACGCTAACAATAAAAAAAGAAAAGAAAAATGTCTCATGGGCTAGTTGTTTGTCCAACACTACGCGATCATGTCTTCTTGACGGTTTCATTTTTGTCAATGAAATCTATCAACTTTCAACACTTATAATTTGACGCATTGCAATTTTTCCATGTGCAAATGAGTCCCTGCAGTTAAGTTCTCAAGGTTTTAATAGCTCCTCAATTGAGCCTAGTATTACAAATTAAGGTTATGTTTGGTACGATTGGTGGGAAATTTTTTTGGATTGTGAAAGTTTTAACTGCACCAAACACTATAATTTGTGAAAAATGCTACAACTTTTCACAAGTTAGTATTTTGTCTATTTCATTGCAAATCTCATAAGCACCAAATTAATGTTTCTACAGGAGTTTTTTATTTGAATTTTAATAAAATTAACACATTATTTTTATTTTATTTTTATTTTTCTTTCCATTTATAAAAATAATACTTTTACAATAGTTACTTTTCAAAATAATTGCTATTAAAAACTCCAATGACACCAAACAGACACTAATTCCAATTAATCCTAATTTTCTCTGGAAGTTGCTTTCAAACTAATTATTCATAAAAACATTAAAGATTCCAAATTTAAAGATCACTTAAAGTAAAAATAATTAAAAATAAATGTTAGTATTCACTTGAATAAAACTAAATTGTAATAATCTTCATCTAATAAAATAGCCCTTTAGGCAAACCAGTAGCCAAAGATAATAACATATGAGGTACACATGATTCTAAGTTAAATTCCAGCGTTTTCCACTAAGCTTGTTGTCACGGCACGCGAGTTCAGGAGCCGAAGTCACAGGCATCGTGGCACGGAACTACAGCCATGGGCACACAGGGGGTGTGTCCAGCGTCCAGGAGGCAAGCCATGCAGCGTCGCGGAGTGTGAACGCGAACACGAGCATGGGGCCAAGCTGAAGCGCAAGCGGAAGCATGGACGTGGTCATGCAGGACGCGAGTGTCGGTGTCACGACACGGGGTTGCGATTACGGCACATACGAATTCGAGGACGCAGGAGCAAGGTGGATCGTTCTAGACGCAGCGGGCCTTGCCAGCGAAAGCGTCAATACAAGGGCCGTGGCGTGAAGTTGTGGATAGGACGTGTAAGGGCGTGCGAAAGCAGTTGGGGGCGATATGCGTGGGCGCGTGAGAGTGTCCTAGGCTGAGACACGGGTGCACGCATGGGCAAGCTGGGTCGAGACGTTGGCACGCGCGAGCGTAAGCACGGGCGCGGGCGCAAGCGCAACATGGAATGCTCAAGAGGTGAGCCTTGCACGAGTTGGCAGCGTCCATGCCAAGGCCGTGGCACGTGGTCGCGGTCGAGCCATGCTGGAACGCGCAGGAGCGGTCGAGGGCGTCCACAGTGCATGCCATGCCAGCAGCAGATAGGAGAAGCCCAGAAAATTCCAGAAGCTGCTGGGTGCACAGTGATGGTTCCAGATAGAGGTCTAGATAAGGACGTGAACAATGCTCCGGATAAGCGCATGAACAGTACCAGATAAAGGGTCTGGATGGGCTTAATGGGCCAAACCCAACCTGGGGTTTCTCCTAGGGCCTTGTAGATAATTCTAGAATAAGGGATTCTAGAATAATGTAGGCTTAGGAGGGAGAATGGAGAATCTTCTAGAAATTGTAAATATGAGGGATTTGTGCGGAGTGTTCTAGAGGCTTACCTGCAGAGGGCTCTTGGGCCTGACCTCTTCTATAAATAGGGGTGGCTTGAGTAGAAGAGAAAAAAAAGAAAAAGGAGCCTTGAGAGAGTGAGCGGCTAGGTGAGTGAGTGCAGAGAGGGGCTTTGTACTCATGCTCTTGTACACTCCCTTGCGATTTGAATAAATTCTCTTCTTCTCCCAACTTCCTACCTTCATTTGTGTGTTGCTAACCTCAAGCCTAGTTAAAAGGCCACGCCAGTGTTGGGGAAGGCTGACTTGGTTTGGGTTTAACGAGGTTAATTTCGAGCTAAGTGCCGCACGAGGTCGAGCTAGATTCTGCCTCCGAGACAAGTGCCATCGGAGCTAGTCTGATCCCGTGACATTGTGCTTGATATATGAGATACTTGTTTGGCACAAAAATAAATTAAGGGCTTGCATGTACTTTTATTTAAAGTTCAAGAACTTAAGGCAGTTTTGCCAAAGAAGGGAGAAACAGAAAAGGGTGATGATAGGGAGTACGAATGTAGAGGACGATTTTACAGGAACTAATGACATAGTTTGTCATGTCGTTATTTTTATCTTTAAAATTTTTATTTTGAAATTATTTTTTTATTTTAACCAGTTTCGCCTCTCTTTCATTTCATTTCTTTCTTATTTCCCTTACTCATCTTCTTCATTTTTGCCTCCAGCTCCCCCTCCATGGTATGATTCGGTTCAAAACCATTTGAATTAATTAAAACTCTATGGCCATTTTTTTATTTTTTATTTTAAAAAACTAAACCCTAAATTATTAGGTGAAATTGAACCTTAAAAAAGGCATTCATTTTTGGCAAGAGAAATTCAAAAGAAAAAAAAAAAGGGGAAGATTTGGGAGAGAAAGAAAACCGTAAGAACCCACGGTATGACTCTGAATCCCATTTCTATTATTTAAAACTCATGACCATTGTTTTAAATTTTTGAAGAAAAAAAAAAAAAAAACCTAAACCCTGACTATTGGATGAAATTAAACTCTAATCGATAGAAATTGAACCTTAAAAATAATATTCACTTTTTGCAATGGAAGATAAACGAGAAAAGGGAGGACGATTTGGAAAAGAGAGAAAATGTAAACGATGCAGTGGAAATGAAAGCAAAAACAGGTAGAGAAAGGAAATAAGGAAGAGGATGATTGTCTATCATATGAGACTCTCTTAAGTAATATTTTGTTGAGATGATTACCATCTCATATTTGTCCTCCATTTTGGTCTCATTTTTGTCACCCCAATTATAATTATTCAATAAAAAAAGAAACGGAAAATGATAATGAGGGCGACAAAAATGGGACCAAAACAAAGGATGAATATGAGGTGGTAGTCATTTAGCAAAATATTACTTCGAAGGGGTCACACATGACAAACAATCATCCTCTTCCTTGTTTCCTTTCACTACCTATTTTTGCCGTCATCTTCATCTCATCTTTTACGTTTTCTCTCTCTCCCAAATCATCCTCCTTTTTCTCTTGAATTTCTCTTGTAAAAAGTGAATACTCTTTTTAGGGTTCAATTTCACCCAATTGTTGAAAATTGAACCGAGTCTTCATGCCCAATGATTTGTTCGAAGTTCTAAGTACTTAGGTTTAGTTAGTCGAGACTTTGACTCCCACAACGATTTGAAAATATATCCCATCCCCCTAATTCCCAATGTAAAAAAAAAAAAAAAATGGTTGAGGACTTAGGATGCGTTTGGGATTACGATTGGAAACTTTTCGTGTGG
>BPVZ01000049.1:862862-880489 GCA_020521535.1 Rubroshorea leprosula
AATTTTTTCTAAAAATGAAATTTCACAATTTTCCTCTACTTAAATAAATTATTTTATTTAAAATAAAAGTATTAATTAATATTTAAAAAAATTAAACTTTAGTACCTCAAATTAAAAATTAAATCTACTGTTTTTTTTTTAACAATTCACAACCTTCAATTTTTTCTAAAAATGAAATTTCACAATTTTCCTTGTAAAGAGTCTTCTTACAACTTTTCCTATAACACCAAACACAAAAAACTTACCTTAAGCAGAACAGACACCAAGTTCGTTTTCCAAGTTGGTTAAGGTGCGTAGAGCTCTTGATCAGCTTCAACATTATCCTGAACCTAGATTTTCCTCCTCCTTACACCCAAACCCTTCAGAAGCATATATATTGCTAGTTGTCAACATGGCCATCTGCAGATTGCTCCAGTTTTGTTGTGTTTTCTCGTTAGGTTATCTGCTAGCTACTATCGTTCAAATCATCTTCTTCTCTCCGATATCTCCAAACACCCTTTATATACCGCCGGCATCTTCAGTTGCTGCTTTTCCGGCAAACAAAAAATTACAGGTACAAAAAATGAATCAGATTTTTTATTTTTTTTAACAAAACAAGTCTCTTTGGGTAAATAGCTTTGATTTTTATTTTCTTAAATTGTTGTTACAGAGTGTGATTAAACTTGGAGAAGGGTTTTTAGAAAATCCAGAGGATGTATCTGTCGACGAAAACGGTGTGTTGTATACGGCTACTAGAGATGGGTGGGTCAAAAGATTACACAGAAATGGTTCCTGGGAAAACTGGAAGAGAGTTGGTGGTGATACTTTGCTTGGAATCGCAACCGCCAAAGACGGTGGTATATTTGTATGCGATACTGAAAAGGTAATCAGGAAAAGAAGAGAACCCCATTTTTTTTATGAGAATTGTTTTTTAAGTTTTTTTAAAATAGGGGTACGGACATGGATTTGGTAAATAATTGATATCTCTTCGGTTGAATATACTTACTTATTTTTACGGTTTAACTATAAAAATGTCGTTTTTAAGTTTTTATTTTCTTTAATTTTAACTAAAAATAATAAGTTTTTTTTATAAATATATTATAAAATGTATTGAATGAAAGGGCACTGTGTATCATACTATTAGTATCCTATGGATTTGCAATGTTTTTTTTTTTTTTTTTCAGGGACTTTTGAAGGTTACAGATGAAGGGGTTAGTGTTCTTGCGTCGCATGTTGATGGGGCCAAAATAAGGTACTTAATCCTAAGAAGTAAGAAGGCATTAACTGCATTAATTGCATCGGATTACCTGTGCTCTTTAGGTTATTTATTGTCCTTTTTTTATTAATTGTTCTCAAAAAAATAAAAATTTAACGTTAGTTCTGCTCTATCAAAATTATGTTAAAAATAAAGTATTGTTGTAATTTTTTTATTAAATAATAATAAAAACTATAAAAAAATACTTTTTAACTTGCGACAATTACAAAAATTCAAAAAAGTTGCAAATTATTTCTCATCAATTAATTTCTAAATGGAGCCTCAACCTGACTCATTTTCCATAATAATATCACACAATGAGGTTATAATTACTATCACGTAGGTTAAAATTTTGTTGTGAGATACATAATATTATTATTTTTATTTTTATTTATCTATACATGAAAAACAATCATCTTTTCTCTTTTACTTCATCTAACTCACATCTAACTCACATGACATACAACTTAAAATTAAAATCTTTCACTCCTAATAAATAAAAATATATATGATCGAGTTATTTCAGTAGTTGCCCTAATTTTAAGACTTACTACTTGATAAGGCTTAACAAATTTCACTTACATAGGTTTGCGGATGATGTGATTGAAGCATCGGATGGAAACTTATATTTCAGCGTAGCAAGCACCAAATTCGGACTCCATGAATGGTATTTAGACTTGCTTGAGGCAAAGCCTAACGGTCAGCTGCTGAAGTACGATCCCTCAACGAAACAGACATCTGTTGTGCTAGACAATCTCTGCTTTGCCAATGGCGTTGCACTTTCTAAAGATGAGGATTTTCTGGTGGTCTGCGAAACTTGGAAGTAAGTGAATTTATTCCAGAGACCCTGGTGACTAATTCAAATTTGTTCCGGGTTTCCGCTTGTTAATGACTCTTCTCTTCTTCATTCTATGTGAACAGATTTAGGTGCCTGAAGTACTGGCTTAAAGGTGAGAAGGTAGGGGAAACAGAGATTTTCGTCGAGAATCTTCCCGGCGGACCAGATAACATCAACCTTGCTGGAGATGGTTCTTTTTGGATAGCTTTGCTGAAGGTAATTTGAATTCATGTGTGAAGTAATAAAATGGACAGTTAAACTTACGAGCCAAAATACTCAAATTCACCTTTAAAATATAGTAGTAAGGACATATTTACCCTCAAATAATAAATAAAGATAAATTCACTTATAAAATTTTTTATTTAGACAAATCACACATGTGATATTATCTGATGTTAGCAATTCGATAATTTATTATGTCGCTAATAATTGATTGCTGACGTCAGATGACGTTAAATTAATAGATTATTGATGTCAGATGATGTTAAATTAACGTCAAATAACGTCACACGTTAAATTTGAAGTAATTTGTTAAAATCAAAAATTTTGTGAGTGAATTTATTTTCATTTTTTGTTCAAGAGTAAATCTGTCTTTGCCACTTTACTTTGAGGTTAGATTTGGGTATTTTGCCAACTTCTGAAGGTAGCTGAACTTTTTCTGTGGCCCAGATAATTCCTGAACGTTGGGCGTTTGTGCATGGCTCCAAGGCGGCCAAACATGTTGTAGCATCATTTCCCAAGTTGATAGGGTTTGTGAATGGTGTGAAAGAGAATGCCCTGGTGGTTAATGTGGCCCCCGATGGCGGCATTATAAGGTGGTTTGATGATCCGAATGGAGCTGTGATGTCCTTTGTAACGAATGCTCTGGAATTTGAAGATCATCTCTACTTGGCAAGTCTCAACTCCAACTTCGTCGGAAAATTGCCATTGAAATGATCTGCAAGGTTTTGGATGATGATGAAGGCAAGAAGAGACAAAGCTAAATGGTAATCTGTTGTACTTTAAACAGCTTGCACAAGCAGACGCCGTGGTTTAGGATGATTTCAGCCTAAATAATAATGACAATAAGTTTGAGAACAAACAATCAGAATCATTTTGATTGAAATTAAGAAACATGATTCAAGAAATGTCTTGAATTTGAAACTTCAACGGTGAGGACAACATAATTTCAAACTATAATCCTCTCCTTGTTTATCTCAAACCCCATGAAATGCTTAACAAGGAGTCTTAATTACTCATGATCTTGATTTTACATCAATCACGCTCGCTGATGGCTGTCAAATGTTCATCAATTTCCTCAGTTGACAAGACTCGGAAAACGGGGTTATCTGCTCTGACCACGCCAACCTGCCAAAAATCAAAAGATCAGTGTTTGCATCCTTGATATATGAAGAAAACATTTCAGCAATAACAATGAGATAACTACTAAAAAGAAAAGAGTAAACGTATATAAATTCAGCGGTGTCCCGTGCTACTATTACCAGAAAGTGAGAAAAGTCATGGAAAAGGTTAATACCTCTATCTCAGTAGCCTTGAAGTCCTCTTGAAGAACGGATTGCAATGCAGAAATAGCAGTCTACCAAAAAATAGAAATAAGCAACATTAGGACCATCTAACACTAAAAGAGTAATCTACCGAAAAGCATAAATCCATTGGAAACAGTAAGAGTTGCCTTGAAATAATAAGTTTTAAAAAAGAAGGAAAAGTTATGCATGCAATTCAATGTAATATTTCCTGTAATTAAGAAAAACAATACCAATATATATTTTGCAATCTAATATGCCTTCTGTGTGCAGAATAAGAAGACAACATATACATACCTGCACTGTTTCCTCATAAGAGAATGAAGGGTCATTCTTCATTTTCTTTTCCAAGAAATTGATTGCCTCTTGTTCTTTTGATCCAGCACTTGTAGCCTGTATAACAGGTAAGTCAAGATTAATTCTCAAAGAAAAATGTACATTTGGAATAACGATGATTGCCTGGGTTTGAACCCAGGGCTTTATCACAAAGAGACTGGACCATTTGGCTACCAAGGTGATTGGAAATCCTAGTATTAGTTTTATGGTAATAGAGAAGGTATAATCTGTGGTGGTAACAAGAAAAACAGCATAAATAAATTATTTGATATTTTTCCCCCATCTACCTTGGATTCATGAACCCATGACAATTACATTTATCTTAGTTTGATGAACATGAGCACATGGCATGAAAAGGTAAGATCATCTGAGGTTCTCTTTTAAATTTTCTATGCTCACAATGTGAAGAAATAAAGAGCAAAACTGGTTTTTCTTTTTGCTGTCAAGAGGGCAAAAATGGTTTAATTGAAAAGAAATAACCTAGACATGAAGAGTAGCAAATCATACCAGTCATTGGATGTGACCACAGAACAAAGTACCAAGACAAGTATTAACAATGAGTCAGAATGGCAAGATTAAATTAGCCAACTACCTTATGGCCATAGAAGTGGCCAGCTGGATCACACTTGTACAGTTGGGGTCCATTCTCCTCATCAATACCCAAGACCATGGCAACTTCACCGAAAAACAGAGATGCAAAAGAAGAAAGGGCAATTAGTAGGGATATGCATTGGTAGAGTTGAGGGTGCATGTGCCAACATAAAGAGTTCAAGATTTACCTGCAAATATTCAAATCTGAATAATTGAAAAATTAATAATATTTACACAATGATGAAGATTGCAAGCTTACCAACTCCTAGAGGTCTCATATAAGCATGCTGAGTATAGACCTGTGATTTGTCTGCAATCCTACATCAACAAGAAAATATTATTTTGAAGGCAGATAAATGTGGTTTCCTGTTAGAATGAGCATAAAATTTTAAATATCACAGTCAATACAAAATTTAAAATAAGGAAATGGAATGAAGTAATTAATGCATTTTGGTCCATAAGGAAGCAAAGGGCAAACTTTGCAAACTCCAACTATTGGTAGAAGCATATAATTTGGGGCTGAATTTACCAGCTAGCTCCCATCTTAACAGTCTTCTAAATTCACTAAAGTTGTCCCAGCCAGATCAAGATGATCCTTTGAATACACAATTAACTTAATAGCATTAAGTTCAACATACAAAAAATAGGAAACAATACCATTTGGCCAATGCATCCACAGGCATTTCATATCCATATCTGAACCGAAACTCTGCTGACTCATTTCTAGCTTGTTGGACCAAGGTCCTTGCATCAGCTGGAGAATAAGATACAAACCATTAAGAGAATCTCTATAAAATCCCCCCCCCCCCCCCCTTTCATAAGTGCAACAGAATCAAGTTGTAAGGTGGTAATATAAATAGAGGAAAAGATGGAGCAAACTTTGATTCAATATCCAAGGCAAGCTAAATCATCTAAACAAGCAGATCATGGAGTTTTTTTTTATCTTCCATTATCTTCTACTTCGTTGATCTCTTACATAGTTTCTAACTCCCTTCTTCTTGTTCTTTTGTTAATGCTTAACATATCAAAAGAAAATGCCATAAAAACAATAGACACCATATTTTGGGCACATCCTCAAGATGAAGAAAATGATAATAACTGTCTAGCCACTCATTTGAAAAATCATACATATTTGGTGCTAAGTTGTTAAGGACATATATTGTTTTGTGATGTACCTAAGGTTTACAAACGCTAAAATACAAATTGCTGTCTCAATTTTGATTGACTATATAAGTGGAAGAGCAAAGAACCCATTCTTCATATTGCCAATGCTTTTCATCTAGCTTGAGTAAATGTGAGTTATTATAAGCATAAGAGTAGACAAAAAGACAATATAACATCTTCCTTAACACAGCCTATACAACAGCTAAACCATTTAGTCAAATTTAAATATTACCGAAAGAAGAATGCTTAATATCATACAATCCTACAAGCCCATAATTGATGACACATCCAGAACCCCACCCACTATCTAAATAAACAACCACAATTGACAGTTTGACACAATTCAAACTTATTCTTCTCAAAGTAAACAGAAAGGGGTTAAAAAGGCTTAAAGAGAAGAAACCTGTCATGCCGGTGGCCAACAAACCAAGGTACTTGGTAATGGGGAAAAGATGGGTAACACTAGTCTGATCCAGAAGCTTGTCCTGCGGAGTTAAATTAAACAAAAATTAATACCCAAATTGAGCAAAACCCTTCAAATAAATCTCATAAAGAAACAGCTTTCCAAACAATTACGCAATGCCACTGATACAGACCGGAACTTTCTTCTGAGTAACAACACACACAGAGTCCTTTCCACGGACACCAATCGAAGTGATCCCAGCGGCTTTCACAGCCTTAAACGCATACTCTGCTCAATAAATCGAGATGGAGAAAAGGAAATTAAAGAGATTTTTCCTCCAGGAATGAAGGGAAATGCTAGAGAATTGGAGGAGGAAGAGCGAAATACAGACCCACTTGGAAGAGGCGACCCTCTGGCGAGAAGATGGTAATGTGACGATCGTAGCCACCTCCACTTCCTCTGCTCATATTTTCTTCCGGCTTCTGTTACAGTTACAGAGGAGGATTGCAGATATTCCGAATGCTAGGGATTTGAGTTACGATCTAAACTAAAGAAGAAAGCTTTTTCTCCAAGACACAACAAGCTCCGCAGTCAAGCCCTCTTATATTAAACTAGTTTTCTCAGCCGAGTTAACTCGCTGAAGAAGAAAGGTGGGCGAGTTGTCCAAAATACCCTCACTCTTAGCACGACGCCGTTTTTTCTTCTACACGAACTATAAAATAATTAAGGATTTTTTTAAATGTATGTGTTTTAAAATATATATTAAAAATATAATTATTATATTTTAACACTAATTAATATTAAAATAAAAAATATTTTTATTTAATTAAAATAATACAATAATAATAATACTAATTTAATATAAATTTTTATATTTTTAATATTTATTAATATGAAAAAATACAATAATTATATTTTTAAAATAAATATTTAAAAAAACTTAAAAATTAATTATTTTATATATTTAATATTTAAAATTTTTATTAAATCTTTATTAATTTAAAACCAAATCCATGAAATCTTATAAAAAAACCCTTTCCTACTCTCGTTCTTCTATTTATAAACCTTAAATTCAAACTAGTTGAAATTTCTTCTCCTCCACGAATAGTACGTTGGTCCTAACAATTAATTATTAACGAAGCAGCAGGTTCAAATGTCGTGTCTAACTGGATTTGGGTGTAGTGATTCGATGACTCTAAACTTTCTTGAAAGGCATCCCTCAGGGTTAAGGATCGCCCCACCCCCTCATTTGTACCCCGTTCAAAAAAAAAAAAAAAAGTCCTGTCTAACTGTCTATCAGTTGTATAAGGTGGAGCACCACACGTTTCTTGTTTGTGTTTTTGTCTTTCTTGTCTCCGCAGACACGGAACCACTCCTGAAAATCACAAGAAGTCAGGAATTGGAAGTGGGCTGCATTAGAGTTCGCTACCAAAACTCTTGTTTCTGCTATCTGCTGGGAACTCAACTGTTCTCTACTTCCAGCAAATGTTGTTCAGGCACTAAATCTCGGCTTAGATGAGCTTAACGCTCATGCTCAGCAGCACATCAATCCTGGTAAGCAATACCCTTTTTGTCAATGTTGCCTTGAATCAATCTATTGTTTTGCATCCTTTGCTATTTTATAAAACCCCTGTTAAAAAAACTGATTAAGGGCAAAACATTGAAACAGAAATAATTAAAGATTTTTGTCTTTACAAAATTGCTAAATGGGTAAAAAATGTTGATTTCAGAAAGTGATAAGAAATTTTTTTTTTTGGCTTTAATATAACACCTTTCGCCTGTTTTTCTAGGGATGTTTAAGGAAAACCATTGTTTTTGGATGTTGCTACCAAGACCCACAAGGATCAGAAGGAGTTTTAAGCCCAGAAACCACTCTTGTTGTTAATTGCTTCATCACCATCTCTCTGCAAGTTTTAAGATATTTCCAGGTACATGCATAATTTCTACTATTTTCACTCTGTTTGATGCATTAAGAGTAATTAGGATACTTTTAAGTAATTTATTATAATTTTTTTTGAACAGAAAAAAAAAGAAAAAGAAGTAATTTATTATAATTTCTTCACATATAGATTCTTCTCCTCCTGATATCACTTATTTTTGCACCAAACACTCGTCCTGCCCAAGGAGTCCTGCCTGCTTTCTTTAAAAACAATATTCTTCTTTTCTGGGAAAAGAATGAATAATCCCCTCATTTTTATTTCATTTTAGGAATAGGAATTTCCTTTATGGATTCCTTGAAAGATGCAATTCTTGGAAGGGTAGGCGAATATGTAGATTCTCACATAAACTTCCAAAAGGATGTGGATTATCTTAGAGAAAGAGTGGAAGATTTAAAGCGTAGAAGAAAGGATAAAGAAGCAGAGCTAAGAACAGTAGATCTCTTAAAAAAAGGGGTCAAAGAAGAAGTGCATGCATGGCTTAAAAATGCTAGGAGGATCATTGATGAAATGCTACATATTGAAGAGGAGGTGCAGAATGTTCCATACTTGTCGCGTGGTAAACTTGGAAGACGTGTTCGTCAAAAGATTCAAGAGGTGAGGGAAATTTATGATCGAGGCAGTTTCCCTGAAGGTCTTGTAATTGAAAGGCCTCCGCCTATCGGATCCAGTTTGGTAATAGAGAATTTGGAGGGTGAGGTTGATGTGAAGAAAAAAATTTGGAAGTACTTGAGGAGTGATGAGGTTGGAATGATTGGAGTTTGTGGAATTGGTGGAGTTGGCAAAACTACTATCATGAAGCACATTCATAATCAATTATTGAATGAGGTTGCCTTTAACAAAGTGATTTGGGTTACAGTATCGCATCCACTCAATATTATAAAATTACAAGGTGACATTGCTAGAAAAATGAACAGAAGTCTTAATGATGATGAGGATGAATTGGAGCGAGCATCAAGACTGATGGAGATTATGAAAACGGTGAAATATGCATTGATTTTAGATGATGTGTGGGATAAATTTACCCTTCAGAAAGTTGGAATACTAGAACCAACAATGGAAAATGGGTGCAAAATTGTTGTTACTAGTAGATCAGTTGATATATGCAATTACTTGAGATGTCAAATAGTTAAGGTGCCACCTCTTTCAAAACAAGAGTCTTTGAACTTGTTTTTAGATAAGGTGGGGCGAGACATTCTACAAATTTCTGATTTGGAAGAGATTGTAAAGCTTACCGTGGATGAATGTGCTGGTTTGCCACTGGCCATTGTCGTCATTGCTGGGAGCATGAGAGGAGTAAAAGATATTTGTGAGTGGAGAAATGCATTACGTGAATTGCGTCAATGTGTGGTGGATGCAGATTCAGAAGATGAGATATTTAATCGTTTAAAGTTTAGTTATGATCGTTTGCAGAATTCAGACATTCAAAATTGTTTCTTATATTGCTCATTGTATCCAGAAGATTGTGAGATTAGCAAGAAGGATCTGATTGAAGATTGGATTTGTGAAGGACTTATTGAAGAATTAGGGAGCAGACGGGAAAAGCATGATAAAGGACATACTATTATAAATAGACTTGAAAACAATTGTCTGTTGGAGAAAGGTTATAAAAGTAGACATGTTAAGATGCATGATGTTTTGAGGGATATGGCATTGCGTATCAAAAGCACTGGTCCTTGTAGGTATATGGTAAAATCTCAAATGGGAGTAACAAAGATACCACAAGAGAATGAATGGACTGAAGATCTTGAAAAGGTTTCCCTCATTGCAAATAAAATATCATATATTCCTATAAATATGTCTCCAAAATGCCAGATGCTCTCAACCTTGATTTTAAAGGCTAATGAAAGCTTGAGACAAATTCCTGAGTGCCTTTTTGGAAACTTGCTTGGGCTCAAGTCTCTTGATCTTTCTTTCACTGGCATAGAAGCTCTACCCAATTCCATATGTAACCTTGAAAATCTTACCACATTGATCCTTCGTGGATGTAGGCATTTAGAATGCATACCTTCCTTAGCAAAGCTTAAGCTATTAAAGAAGTTGGATTTGTATGGAGCAGGCCTTCTTGTGGCTCCTAAAGGCATTGAAATGTTGGTAAATCTTGAATATCTCGATTTATCTTGTCCAAAGCTAGGGGAGCTACCAGAAGGAATGATCATCAACCTCTTCCGCCTCCAATACCTATGTAAAGGTGGGATTTCAACTGAAGAAACAATAAGAGTAGAAGAAGTAGTAAGGTTGAAGATGCTGGAAAGTTTTGAAGGTAGTTTTTATCAGCTAAAAGACTTCAACAGTTTTGTTAGCAAGTTAAAACATTTGGGAAGACTCAGTCATTACATATTTGTTGTGGGACCACACAATAATGACCATTTCCGGAAATTTGATTATAACAATTGCCTGAAAAAGGTAATTTTACAAGATTGTGAGATAAGAGGAGAAGATGACTTGGTGCTTCCAGATGACCTTGAGGATTTGACTATTGGTTTATGCAGTACTGTCGGTGATGTTTCTATTTTTCTAAAAAATATAACTCAGTTGAGAAGGTATGAGCTGTGGAACTGTAAAGGGATAGAGTGTGTGGTCTCGTCATCATCTTTGGAACCCCTCACAGTTATGAATAACCTTGAATATCTAAAGCTTAGTCACTTGCCTAGCTTTTGTGATTTAGTGAAAGTGTCCAAAACAACAGAATGGCATGCACCAACATCCCCTCACATTTTTTCCAGTCTCAAAGAGTTGCATGTAGTGATGTGTTCAAAAATGAAGAAGTTGTTTCCATGTGAACTGCTGCCGGACTTACAAAACTTGGGGCGTGTTAATGTTCATTCTTGTGTTGAGATGGAAGAAATAATAGCATGGGAAGACGAAAAAGGAAATCAAACAACTACTGCATTCACTCTTCCAAAATTAAGGATACTGATAGTAGACGGATTACCTGAATTGAAGAGAATTTGCCCCAAAAGAGGAGTAATGATCTGTGATTCACTTGAGGTCATTAACATATGGAGCTGTCCAAAGTTAAAAAGGATTCCCCTTAGTCTTGTTGGCAACAGATCTCCTGCTCTCAAAGGAATCTCTATAGAACCAAAAGAATGGTGGGAATCACTGGAGTGGGAGAAACCTGACGAGAAAAATGCCCTCCTGCCTTTCATCAAATTCTAGTTAAGTATGCTAATATGTATATGTATATATATTCATTTATTTTGCATCACTTGCTTTCCGTTCTCTGTTATTTCATAAATAAATATTTAGTCTCTTTTTACAATATTTTTGGTTCATATATAAATGTAATTCTTGGTACCAACCATGTTTGAAGGACTCAAAATGTCAATGTTGATTTGCTTTTTTAGCGAATCTTTGATTATTTGTGTCAAGATGTCTCGGACACTAATTCTTCTTTAATTAATTGCAGTCAGCATTAGTAGGCGCAATGGGCTCGTATCAGTCTGTTCAGCTTTGAAAGTATGGCAGTTCCATCAATTTCTGTCTTCAATTTCAAATGCCCTGGTCAGGTATGTCATGTTTTGAGGAATCAATTATTTTATTTTATTTTTAAGTTTGTCTATTCTGTATTTAAGATTAATAACCTAATGCACCTGGCCGTCACGATCATAAGTCAGCTTGTAAGGTGCATCCCAGCTTGAGGGTTGGGGTTCGATTCCCCCCTCCTTCGTATTTGTAACCCTATTCAATATAAAAAAAAAGATTAATAACCTAATAAATATATTATTTTATAATTAATTTACACAAAAAATATAAAAATTTATTTTTATTTTATGATCATTGTCATGTGACTAATTTTTATTGATCAATTGATTAACTTAAAGTTAATATTTAATTATAAAAAAATACAATAAATACATCTCTTAGAGTACAAATTAAAAAAATCATTTATTTATTTATTTTTTTGCTGACTTTTCTCCATAAACGATGCGTTTTGGTGCAGGCTGCATCTCTTACCCATCTCAAACCTCTTTCCTCAACTCAGCAACATAGCTAAGGAAAATAAAAATTGGATTCATACTTGAATCAAAGTCTTTGTTCTTGCTGTATGGTGCTATAGCTAAACTTTATTTAATGCTTGTTTCTTGTTTCTTGAGCCGATTGCTTCGTTTGAAGCAACGTATCCTTGAGCATAAGTTCTGCAGCTTCTATATATGCTTATTAATGATTGGAAAAGAAAACAGGTGCAACAGACATATTAGCAAGAAGTATTGCTTTCCCCTAAGAAGGAATGCGCACAAGTAATGTTTAACAGTACCAGGAAAACAATAAACAATCAGATTGAAGCTGTTTTTCCCCTAGAAAAGTTTCATACAAGTACTGTTGACATTTAACAGTACCTGTAAAACGGCCTTGCCTCCGATATAACTTGAGTTTCATAGCAGAAGCATCTGCAAGATTTACTGCAGTTGGCCTATTGAGAATAAAATAAAACACAAGCACATAATCAGTAAGAATCAAGGAAATCATACTAGTTACACCCTCAAGAGTCTAGCAGTATCAAATTCCACAGTTTGGAATAACTAGAAACATTAAATTAATCACAAAACCAACAAGTAGTTCGTAAATTGAAGATACAGCAACAACTAGAAGTACCTTGAGACAAGATATTCCAATTTCTTCCCAATGAAAGATACAGCATCATCAGGAATAACACTAAAATCATTCAAGTTAAAAAAAAAAAAAAAAACTTCTACAGCCAGGGAGAGAGCTGCAGCAACAGCAATAGCTGGTGCCCTTGAATCCTACCATGTCCAGAATGGCATTCCTAAGGCAATCAAATGAGATAATTTGGGTACTCTACCTGATCATGACACCATTAGACAATAGGGGAACTGAAAAATGTAAAAGCTAAGTGCTTGAAAAGGCACGATTTATTTTGAGAAAATTATTCCATATGATTCATTCGCAATTTGTTATTACAAAGCCTATCAAACTCGTACCATAATCATTTAAATCCTAGAAACTAATCCTATGATCCTAGAGGGGGAAAGACTACTAACAGATGACCTCAACCGCCAGCCTCTTGATGCTGTTTCCACAGTCGCTGCCTCCAAATTTTTCTTCAGAAACATCGATTGAACAAGTCTCCTTTCCAACACATTCATTTTGAAGGATGGAGAGAGCATCGGTTTTGCTTTCGCAGGTGCCCTTTTGGAAGGCGCCGCAACTCCCTGCTGGTTCTCCAAAGTTGGCGAATTTAACTGCAGAAATAGGGCGGCCTTGGCAGGACAATTCCAGGGTGTTGCCCTCATACGCATTTCCACAAGCAGTTCCTACGCTCACTGTCTTGAAGTTCACCGCCAAAGGATTTCCCCCGAACTCCTCAAACAAAACCAGTGTATTGTCGCCATCGTTAAGGAATGAACGCGGAACATGGTACCTGAAAGTCGTCAAATGATTATTACAAACCCAGAAAGAAAAGATCAAACTTTTAAGAAGACGATGAACTCTACTCTGTTCTTACCATCTTTGTGTAGGCTCCCCGCATTTGGAGGTGCATTTTTTGTCACTATACGCGCCACGGTAATCACAAACTTCTTTGCTACAGGCACTTTGGTCGGCGATGTAGCTGGGCCAATATCGACCGATGCTGTTACCGTTGACCCAAGCTTCACCTTTTCCCAGGCCAAGTAAATCAACCACAACAGGGTCTGTGCCGGCTGGAGCTTTGAAGGTAGTCTTGTACCAGGTCATCATTCTGTTCACCGGCACAGAATCCGATGCCCATTTGGAAACTGAACCTTGAGAGTCTGAGTGGAAGTACATCTTTTCAAATCCATGAAGTCCGGCCTTGTATATCCAGTTGTGAGCAGATAAGTCCTTAATTATTACCTCGTCACCTGAGTATGAGATCAACTCCACCGGACCGAGGATTCCAGCTTCAACAAGATCAAACCAAGGTCCATAGTTCTGTTGAAAACATGGAATAAACTTAGATCTAATAAGAGTACGGTGCAGAATAAATTACACAGCTTAAACCATTAAGGAAGGACGAACTCTCAGAGCTAAAGATGGTCTCCCATCCTTCCATGGTCATGAAAAAAAGTGAAAAAAGGAAACTTTGGTTACCGCGAAACCAACTGTTGCACTGAGTAATGAAATTAAATTATGTCCTGGAGACAATTTAACAGGGGTCTCGAGAGCATCATGTGAAACACCATATTTTGCCCATTGTGAGCCTGAAATTGCAACCAACACAAATCTTATAGTTCATGCTCATAATATCTTGCTAAGAGGGAAAGAATAATAAAGAAAAAAAATGCAATTAATTACCAAGATATTCCCCATTGACATATCCATGAAGAACATGACCTGTGGCATTGACTCGAAGTGTGAGATTCTCACCAGCCAAAATTGGGTCCTTCTCATCAAGATGCAAGCTGTATGAAATCAAATAAATTACAAAAATCAACTAAATTACTATATTAAAAAAAAAATAATGAAATTGAAGTTTGAAATAGACTTACTTGGTCATGTACCAAAGATAGTCACTAACATCATTAGCCTTTTTCTGATCAATAAGGCCATTAGCATGAATATTGCCATCTCCTTTCAGAATAGTGTTGTCAATGATTTCAGGCCTCCATGTCCATTCAAGCGCATAAGTTTCATCACCATCTGCTTTATTCACCATAATTGTGGTTTGAGTATTCACCTATAAATAAGTTTTGACAATTCAGTCTCAATTTTATAGAAAAATACACAAGAACATATAGCTTCAATCTCACTTAACTAATATTACAATTACCTTTGCAGTGTTATAGACTTCAGTGTAGCAGTCAGGAAGGATGCTAACAGACCATGCTGGAATAGTGTATTCAAGCCCCTCTAACCTAACGGTGGCATCCCCACTAGTATTTAAATTGGCCAAGAAGCAGCTTGATTCCGTTTCTGTTGTATAAGTGGTACCGTAAATAGAGTTGCCATAGTCCATGTTTGTTATGTTCCCATGAGTAAGAGTCTTCTCCATTAAATGGAGAACATCATGGAGTTGTTTCAAATGACCATATTTTGGTTGATTCAAATTGCCTGTTAAGAAACTTGAAAGATTAGCCAAATTGTACTGATCAAATGGATTAATTAACAAGAAACAGCAATAAGTAATTACCATATTCATCAAGAGGCGCATTGTAATCATAAGTAGTGGTGATGTATGGTCCCCCGGCTGTTCTTCCAAAGTTAGTTCCACCATGATACTAAAACATGCAATGCAAATGAATCAAATCAGAATTAGTGAAAAATGAATTAATCATATAATAATTAAAAAAATACAGAAGAAAAAACAAATCATAAACCATATAGTAATTTTGGAAGGTGCCACCGGTTTGGAAAAAACGTGCAACAGAGAAGGCCAAGTCTTCAGCAGTCCTGAGCGGGTCCGGACCACCCCAGCTCTTGAACCTAAAATTTTAAAAAGAAAAATCACAAAATTTTTTTATTAAAAGTGATAGGGATATTAATTAGTATACTCTCAGTTTAACATAGTAAAAATATGGAGAACGAAGAAATCAATTTACCAGCCAGTCCAGTTCTCGGTCCACATCTTGGGTTTATTAGGCTTGGGTGTGAAGTTGTCACAGTACCAGCCATTGCAGGTATTGATTATGGGTTCTGGGGCATCAGATTCTTGGCACATGATCCACGGCACACCTATGTTTTGGGATTCTGCCATGTTGGCACACCATTGTATGTAAGCTTTGCCCGGGGCGCCATAGCTGCTAATCACATTTCCGTACTCGTTCTCAATTTGTGCCAGAATAATGTTGCCCCCTTGTGAGGCAAACAGCTTCTCATTTTTCACCATGTCCACAATCAAAGTGGTGAAATTTTGCATCTCGTTCTGCCATTAAAAAATTGTAAAAAGATGATTGGAGTCTTCAAAATTGAAGTAATTAATTGAAAACTAAAACCAATTACACAGAAATACAAGGAATTTTAAACACTATACCATGAAAACATCATTGTTAGTTCGGAGCTCAATTCCTGGCATGTTATGAAGCCAAAGAGGGAATCCTCTGACCAATAAAGAAAATATATTACATTAAAATTGGAATCAAATCACAACAATAAGATGCAGATGATTGCAAAACAAAAATTATTATATGGGAGAAGCCTAATATTAGAGAACCATCCTTATGTAATGATTTAAAATATGTAATCCAACTACACTAGTCAATATTTATAGAGTAAGGGAACAAGATATCTACCCATAGTTCCATTCAGCACAGACATAAGGTCCAATACGAAGAACAGTGTATAGTCCTTCGTTTTGAATGGTTTTGAGGAACTTTATGAAGTCCAGGTTGCCTGAAAAATCATATTGGCGACGTTGAGGTTCATGAGCATTCCAGAACACATACGTCTCTATAGCATCCACTCCGCCTTCTTTCGCCTTCTTTATAAGGCTCGGCCACATCTATATTCAAAATCATGAAATCAACGTCAATTACAAGATGGTACTTTAAATTGATTATACAACACAACGTTAACAGAGAGATAAATCTGGATGATACATATTTTATACATACCTCGGCAGTACTTCTAGCATAGTGAATGGAGCCTGAGATTAGAACCCGACGTTTTCCATCAATGGTGATGGCTCTTTCATCATAGGAAACTTCGATGGCGGAAGCAATAAGGAAGCAAGAGAAGCACAAAACAAGTGTAAATTTTGAGAAAGCCATGATGAGAAAGAGTGAGCGGGAAACAAACTGATGATGGGAAACTGACGGCAAAGAGCTGATATATATACTGTTTGAGGGAAGATATTATCAGCGGTAAGTAAGGGGAATTGTTAATACTGTTTCTGCTATTCAGGTATATCTTAAGTAAAATTTTAGTGAATAGATAATTTAATTTGTATTTCTGTTTAAGGAATCTGTGTATATATCTCCTTTTTTCATTCTGCAGTTAGGATTTTAAGCTTCTGTTAAGATAATACTGAATTTTCCTTAGGGATTACAATGGTCAATTAGGGAAGGTATTCTGCTGGTTGGATTCTCTGATAAATGTTGGAGATAAGATAGGAGGAGGTGGGGAAGTATTTCCATCTTAGGATTTAGTTTCTTTTGGGTTAAGGTTAGTGCATAAAATGACTCCAAATAGGGGACTTTTTTGTGTAATTAATTTTTAGGACTTAAAAAAATTACTGTTTTTAGATTGTGCACGTTCCTATGATTTTTTCCAATTACTTATTTTGATTTTTTTTTTTTTTTGAGCATCGGCAATTAGGGGAGGGAAGAGGAAAGGATGAGATTTAAACCCTACAATTTAAGATGAGATATTCTTTAATAATATTTAAAATGATTATTTAGACCATTTGAACTTTTCAATTACTTACTTGATTTTAAATTGAGAGTATAAAGTTATTGTGATTTTAAACTAAAAGTCATGTTATGATCCATTTTCACAATCAATATTAAGTTTTAACCCCCTTTTTTTTTATGTTAACCAATCATGAAACAATGAAAAAATTGAGACCATTAACATACTTTAAAAATACACAATTTCAATATCTTTAAAACTCAATAGTAATTACATTAACTAAGTGTATTATATATATATCAATAATTGCTGGAAACTTACCAAAAAAAAA
>BPVZ01000049.1:935548-946992 GCA_020521535.1 Rubroshorea leprosula
AAAAAAAATATTATTTTCAATTGTAGAACTTAAATTAAAAGAGAGAGAGAGAGAGGAAGTTGATTGTTTAACATTGCAAAAATTAAAACTTTTAACATTATCCATTATTCATAAATCGAAAGTTTATCAAATTTTATTTTGATTGAATTGTACTGTCTAATAAATAGAAAACTTGAAAAGGAGGTTAGGGTTTTATTTATTTATTTGATTTTGACTTGAAAAATGAAGAAGTAATTATTTTTTATTTTTAATATATTTTATTTATTT
Source organism: Rubroshorea leprosula (assembly GCA_020521535.1). NCBI lineage: Eukaryota > Viridiplantae > Streptophyta > Magnoliopsida > Malvales > Dipterocarpaceae > Rubroshorea > Rubroshorea leprosula. The sequence continues at coordinate 935,816 of BPVZ01000049.1, forward strand.
ATTATATAATTTAAATTTTAAATTTACCTTATAAAATAATACTTATTATAAATTCAATCCAACCCTTGAGGTTACTTCTCAAATTTATCTTCGATACTACCGTGTTAATAATGATAAACTCGACATCTCTAAAAGGCTTTGAAAAGGATGTTATGATTGACTATTGTTTCTTTGGCACATTGAGAGTTGATTTTTCATTTTTACTTTAAGTATAAAGTGTTCACCAAACGATTAAAAACTTAAACTTTTATATTGAAAAGTTTAAATTTTAATTTTAAAATAAATCAAAAAAGTTTTTTAAAAATAATTATTTTTATTGTATAATTTATTATTTAATTAAAAAATAAGAAGTAAATTGGATATAATTATACAAAATATAGATTTCATCATTCAAGCATCTTACGAATAAATTAAGAAAAATTTAGCTCTACACGTTAGTTACACGTGATTTATCACTTATCCTTTAAAGTGAGAATATCTAGAAATTTAAGTTTTGACTCCTTGGGAATACATTCCCTCTTCCGCGTAGAAAGTTAGGATCATTTATAATCTGTTAAAAAGAAAATTAAAAAAACCCACGAACGGGTGGATGAGTTGGTTGAGACTCTTTCAGCTTAATCAGAGGTTTAGGGAGAGTTTTGCCGCTCATTGGGTCCTATCCGGCTCGAATCTGGATTAGCCAGTAACCCAATAAATTTTTGGATACCAGATGATCATACAAAAAAAATAATAAAATAAAATAAAAAACTCCCCTTTTTAACAAATAAAGGAACGTATTTTTGTAATTGTATTGATGTTAGGGGCCGAAACAAAGTGCTACTCTTTAAAGAAGTTGAGTTTAGCCTGTCCTAGAAAACTTGAGACTTATCAGCGAGTTAAGGATTAATTTTTAGAAGGGTTTTTGTTGTTTCAACCATATTAAATTAAAATATAAAAATTATTAAATATAAAATGATTTTTAATATCCATGTCGCACAATACTTTTGAAAGAAAAAAAAAATCTTCAATTTAACTACTACAGTAAAGGAAAAAGAAGAATATCTGAAGGCAAAATTTTTTTTTTTTTTTAGAGGGAAGAATATTAAAGCGGCTAACAAAATTATATTTTCGTAGCTTTGGGCTGGAACTGGGCTAGAGGCTATAGCTAGCTACGAAGAATCCACATCCACAGCGAAGGAATGTTGGTCTCTGAAAGCAGCCCGCAAAAAGTACATGGGTTTAAATATCAAATCAGTCTTCAAACTTTAATCCACCTCATAGAAACCCATTTGTTATGCAGATAAAGCCCATCAGGTAGAGAAATTCTATTGTATCTCTAGGACACTACTGATGCATTAATGAATTAATGATCTATTAATTCTAGTAAAAAGATATCAATTTCTTTTAAATAAAATATTAATTTCAACTTCTACCAAAAAAATATTAATTTCAACCAATGAGCTATTGATTTAAGTGAAAGAAGTTCAATTCTTCTTAAGATATCAAGTTCGAGTCTTGTGAAGAGTTTCCTCTTTAATGGGGTTTGACATAACTCGATTTTAAATTAATTAAAATTTAATGTGATTGTCAAATAATAAAATGTTAATATATAAAAAATATCAACTTCAAATTTTATAAATAAAAAAATTAATACTAAGAGAATTTTCGTTCAATAAAAACACACCATATTTTTTTTTCACACTTCCTCAATCACTTACGGGAGAAAAGCTAAAGTAATGTGTTTTTAGTGGTAATCCCGAGAGGATACAACAGAATTTTTCAACCATGTGATCCAATTCAAGTCTTAACAAAATTATGAAATTGTGGAGTAGGAGCAGCATTTCACGAGTGGGGAGTAGGTCAACTCATTTGGGTTTGAGGTTTGCAGGCCATATTAAGGATCTTTATCAACTCATTCTTCGTCGACTTTCACTTAGGGAGCATTCGGTTTTGGTTGTAATTGAAATTGAATTATTAGTTAGTTAAAGTTTTAATTATTAAAATTTAAAAGTTATTAATTAAATTAAAAATTAAGTTTTATTGATGTTGATTAATTCTAGGAATAATAATTTGGATTGATTTTGATTTTAATTGAAAACTTATCATGCATTTGAAATCATTTGTAAAGTGCATCATTTTTTCTTAGACAATGATTTAAATTTGATTCTTTATAAATTTGTTTAAAAAATAATAAAAAAAACTTATCATATATATTTTTTATTTTCTAATTATTATTTTATTAATTTTAATCATTAAAATATAAAAAAATTATCAAAGTAATAAATAGTTTTTGATATAGATCACTCGGTATCTGGAAGTTCATTAGATCACCGACTAATTAGATTCGAATGAAGCAGGACCTAACAGACGGCAAAGTCTTTCCTCACAAGATTTAATAGAATTATATTCTCAAAATTTAAAATTAAGATATCTATTTAAATTAAAAAATTCCTCGGTCGACTCCCTGACCAATGGATGTCAAAGTAATAAATAACTTAATAAGAAGTGAAAAAAAAAATATAAGAAAGATATAGAATCATTAAAAAAATTTATATAAAGGTTTTTAAATTAAAATTTTTATTATATTCATCATAGTTATTGATTTTTTAATTTTAGATCTAACAATCAAAATTTAAATTATTTGAGATTGAAAAGAGACAATAAATCTTAAATAAAAAAGTTAATTATATAACAATATATTATATTATAAATTTATAATTTCAAACCATATTATAATTATATTATTTTTGTGTAAATATAAAGAAAGTATTTATTAGACTAATTTTTAAAAATTAAAAGAAAAAATCTGTTTGTAAAGGAAAATAAAGACTGTTTTGAAAATTTTAAGGTTTTCTAATGTTTTTTTTTTCTTAAAATATCAAGAGATTCAGCTGATGAAATAAAAATAATACAAAAATTTGTCAAAAAAAAGAAGACAATAACAAAAAAATTTAAAAAAAAAAACTAAAATTTAAAAAATTTTATTTATAAAATAAACGTCTGAGGAGCACCATCTTTGATCTCCGTCTTCCCTCTTTGTTTAAACTTTCACTCTCGCCCTCTCTCTCCCGAGAGGTTTCTTTCTTCTTTGTTTTATTTTTTTTTTCCTTTTTTTTCTTTCTTTCTTTCATTTTTTCTTTTTATTTTCCTTCATTTTATTTTCGTTTTCTTAATTTTGTCTTTAATTTTCTTTCAAATTTTCTCTTCTCCTTTCTGCATCATCTCCTTCCTCAATTCCTGCTCGAAACCCTAATCCCCACAACCCTAGAAGAAGATGCAGCAGCAACAAAGGCTAAAGCAACAGCAGGCCATGATGATGCAGCAGTCTCTGTATCCCCATCCCTCTCTACTCGCTGCACCTCAGGTTTCCTTTTTTCTGTATACCCTTTTAATATTTTGATTCGGTTTTGTCTTTCGAGCTTCCTTTACATTCTCTAATCTATTCGATGAAATTTGGGTATTTGGGTTTATCGATTTGCATGATGGGTATTTATTAATTTATTATGGGATTTTTTTTTTTACATATCTTATGTAGAAGAACAACTCTCTTAACACTGTTTTGTTATGCAACAATCTGAAGAAGGTTATCTGAATTTATGTTCAGTTTTGTAAATTATGTCATTTTCGTGTTTTTCTTTATCTGGGAGATTATAAGAGATTATTGTTTGGTTTTATATGGTGTTGTGGCACCTTCAAAGCTTTGAAATTTTGTAATTAGGAAGCGTGAAATTTAGGAATTTTTTTAATTTGGTTCCTGTATTTTACATTTTCATTTTGCAGATAGAGCCCATCCTAAGTGGAAATCTGCCTCCTGGGTTTGATTCGAGTGCATGCCGCAGCGTGTGAGTGTTGTATACACATTTATTTTCTTGGTTTTTTGCCTTTTATTTTCTAGCCTAGAATTTCTCCTTTTTGATTCTCTTGTATTCTAGTTTGTGATTTTATTGTTATGTATGTGAAAATGCAGGTATGTAGGAAACATTCACCCGCAGGTTACAGAGCCCTTACTCCAAGAAGTTTTCTTAAGTACCGGTCCTATTGAAGGATGCAAATTTATTAGGAAAGATAAGGTTTTCCTTTACTCAACTTTTTCTTCGCAATTCTTTTGCATTGATTTCTAGTAATTTGTATTCCAGTTTCCTTTTTACCTTTTGATGTTTATCTGCCTTGCTTATGACATTCTGTGCTTGTGCAGTCATCTTATGGTTTTATAGACTATTTTGATCGCCGATCTGCTGCCCTTGCAATTGTGACTCTTAATGGGAGGCAACTGTAAGTAAAGATCCTGAACATCTTGTGGTAGCCATTTTGCGATCCTATATTTAAATGCATTTTATTGTTTTCAGATTTGGCCAGCCTATTAAAGTCAATTGGGCCTATGCTAGTAGTCAGAGGGAGGATACATCAGGTTTGTACATGCGTAGGAAAGTTCTGTGACTCTGACTATTAGAAGACAGTGATGTATCACTTCAAAGCCTAATGCTATTCTCACTTTGACAATCAGGCCATTTCAATATTTTTGTTGGTGATCTTAGCCCCGAAGTTACAGACGCTACTTTGTTTGCATGCTTCTCCATCTACTCTAGTTGTTCGTAAGTTCTAGTTTTTCTTGTTTGCTGGTTTTATCCAAAGGAGTATCATTTTTATTTCTTGGTTTGTTGGCAATATGGATATGATGCAGTGATTATTTTTCGTCTAATTGACTGAAGAACTGATTTTATATTTTCACTGACTGCAGAGATGCAAGGGTCATGTGGGATCAAAAGACTGGACGATCAAGGGGCTTTGGATTTGTTTCTTTCAGGAACCAGCAGGTACAGTACTTGAATTACTTGAATAACCTGCTTCTTGTCTTTCATTCTCAAAATAAGATTAATTTTAATTCATGCCATGACTGTGTTTTTTGTCAGGACGCCCAAAGTGCAATAAATGACTTAAATGGTATGTAAATATTCAATGCTTTTACAGAGTTCTCTCCTTTTTTTGGTCTAAATTTTCTTGTCTTTTAAATGTATCATTAATGCAAACTTAATAGATTGGCACTTGAAGTTGATGATGAGCACACTTCAGTCCCTTATAAGTCACCTACCTATAATTTTGTTTTTGTTTATCATAGGGAAGTGGCTGGGAAGTAGGCAGATTCGTTGCAACTGGGCTACTAAAGGAGCTAATTCAAATGATGACAAGCAGAGTTCTGATGCAAAAAGTGTTGTAGAGCTACCCATTGGTAATGGTTCATCTGGTGAGTTTTTCTCTTAGAAATAGCTGTAGTGGTTAAGTCTTGTACCAGTAGCCATAATGTTTCCCTAGCTTCAATATGTGTTTCTCCTTTTCTTTGGAATAGCAGTTTTGTGTGTTTAGTTTTGGATTGTTGGTGTGCTTGTTTACTTCTTATCAACAAGATTCACTATAACTTGATTTATTTTTTAGGGGGTCATGTGTCTTTTTGGGGCAGTAGCTTTTGATATTTCTAGAAACCTATCTCATCTCTTTGCACATAATAATACTAACATTATTGTTGACATTTTTCTGTCTTGCCTTCATCATTTTCCTGTATGGATGTTTTAGATGTTATCACAGAACTTCAAAATTTGTATACGTGCTTCTTGTTAACCCATTTCACATTCTTCCCCTGGTTCTTCTATCTGTCTCTTTGACTCCCTCTAATTACCAAATACTATGTTATGGATGCTTGAGGTTTGATGTTTATTTGCTAGTATGACTACTTACATGCTTATGCCTTAGATCTATTTGTTTGGTTCTGTTTAGTTTCTATCCTTGCCAATGTTGAACTTTTCTGTTCCTGAACTACCCCATTCTGTACGTGTTTTGGATATATGATTTGTTTGAATTATCTATTTTCTTTATTATTATTTTTTAAGTTGGAGGCATAAGCCAAAAACTAAGCGCTTTACATTGCTTTAAAGTGATCATGGAAATGAAATCCCACATTTGCAAGTTGGATACATCTCTGTTGGAGGTTCCTCATCTTGGGTAGTGCTCAAATTTATATCTTCTTGCTTCTTGCAGATGATGGTCAAGAGAAGACTAATGATGATGCTCCAGAGAATAACCCTCAGTATACCACGGTTTATGTTGGGAATCTCGCATCTGAGGCAAGTATTGGTCTTTGTCTACAGACCTCCCCAATTTGTTGGAGACCTTTGGGTAAAGCCACACAGTCTATGGGGAACTACAGACAAATGGGATATAGGGTATTTTAAGTAACAAGAAGAAATCTCTGTTGCCCCTATCAGTTATATCTCACTTGGAAGTACTGCTCCATGAATAGAAAAATCCACATGGTTGCTCTGCTGTCAGTAACAATATATATATATATATATATATTTCCTTCTGTGGCTATTCTCATGGATAAACATTTTTCAGGTTACTACAGGTGACCTCCACAGGCATTTCCATGCCATTGGTGCTGGAACTATTGAAGATGTTCGTGTGCAACGAGATAAGGGTTTTGGGTTTGTGAGATACAGTACACATGCTGAAGCAGCTCTTGCTATTCAGATAGGAAATGCTCGCATTCTCTGTAGTAAACCTGTTAAGGTATTTGCTTATTGCAATTTTTTGTAAATGCCCATTTGAAATTGCTCGGTATTATTCCCTATAGAAGTAAAGAGAACTTCACATAATGTGGTTAATTATTATATTAAATGTCACAAAAGCAAGTTAAGGAACTCATACAATTGTTGCCCCCCTAAATTTTTTTTTTTTTAATTGCCTGACCGTTCAATGTTTCTGTGGTGCAGTGTTCGTGGGGTAGCAAACCAACCCCACCAGGAACAAGCTCTGCCCCTCTTCCCCCACCAGCTCCAGCATACATGCCAGGTCTTTCATCCACTGACCTTGCTGCCTACCAACGACAAATGACAATAAGTAAACTTGGCAGCACTCAGACCCTGATGCATCCGCAGGGTCAGCTTGCCCTTAAGCACGCAGGTATGGGATCAGGTGCTGCTGGACTTGGCCAGGCAATCTATGACGGTGGATTCCAGAACGTTGCAACAACCCAGCAGCTAATGTATTACCAGTAATCATGGGATTAGATCGCCCCTCTATAACTTTCCAAGGAGGAGTAATATATTCTATGGAGATTGTAGGATGATGCTCGTCAAGTTCTATTTTCCTTCTCCCCGTTTTTTCCTTTGTCTGTTTCATACATGCCTTGGATGGTAGTTATCTTTTGCCAGGGTACTCTGATTATATCAACCCTCTCTGCTGTCTCAATCACTTTAGTGTGTGGAATCAAGGATAATTATGAATGAAGTAATTTCGGTTCTATTTAATGTGGTTGTAGTTTTTGTAATATATATTTTTTTATTTTTCCAAGATTCGCAACTTTTTTTGTGATTTTAAATACATTATCCTTTTTATAATAATCAATAAAAGCAAAATGAGCTCATTTATTAAAATACATAACTTTAATTAAGCCACGTATCAATATTACAATATATAAATGAAATATATTAATATGAAAGCAACGACTGACATGATCTTATAGCCTGTTAACACCCACAGCCTAAGGGTGACGAATGTTCACTCGCCAGCCTTCGCCTTCGAAATCACAACTCTTTCTCACCCTTTTGACCCTCTTATCACCCGTTACAGGCTCTTTCACTTTGTTTACACTACACTACACATTACCATGCATGAAGAAAGACAGAAAAAGAAGAATTTCTTCAACAACTGTTTGCAAAAATGTAACAGGACTCAAAATCAACCATATATCTCAGTTCTACAAAACTCTCTTCAATAACAAAATTTTGCTTTTTTTGATACATATATATATATATTTTGGTTATGATTTGGTTTGCCATTGCGGATTGTTGATTACTTCTTGTCTCCCGTCCGGTGTGTTGTTTTTGTTTAATATACTCTGCTTCCGCTAGGTTGCAAGAATACCGGTCCAGAATATTTGGCCGGCGTTATGTGCCGAGTTCGTGACTTTTCCCGATCTTGAAGCTTCCGATCGGCACTGCTGTTCTCTGCGCTCGTCCATCATTATCTGCCTCGATCTACACTCCGAACTACAGAACCCTTTCTCCCCTCTGCACGTACATAATTCATCATCAATTTCATAATCCAATCCATGCTAAAAAGAAACAAACTATTTGATTTTGATATAATTTGGTAACACGACGTTGAAATGAATCTAAGAAAGTTTGAGAAATTTTGTTCACCTGTACATGTAGATGTCTTTGCCGTGGAGATTTTTCCTGCACAAATGGCATGAACTGAGAAAATCCGAAGTTGGGTATGGGGAAACATCTTCTAGAAACCATGTCACCGGTTCCTTTGGCGGGACGGGGATGTTGCTTTCCTTCTGTTCGTGGCCATCGTAATACACCTTAGTGAACGATTTATTATTGGGTCCATGGCAAGTCACGTAAGTATAATTCTCCAAATTTTCAGATTCCCAATCTCCACATGCTCCTAAACTTTTACGGGAATTGTTGAGAACCTTACCGGCGGCAATCAATCGACTCAAATTCGAGCAGCGGACAGCCAACCTGCCGCAACAGTCACCGGATTTCTCCAGCGCTGCAACGATTCCTAACCCAACCCCACCTAGATCGTAGTTCTTCATACTTTTCGGCGATTGGATTTTGAAATTCAATGGGCTTCTGGGGCTCGTAATGACATCAGAAACCACAGTATGGTTCCCAACTGAAACCAACAACTCAGACAATTTCCCGATGATCGGACGTGGTCTCTTACCCATCATCTCGTCAAATTCCAGAATCAAAACCCAAAACCCAAAATTTTTCTAGAGAAATGAAGAAATAGGATTGAATTTATAAAGCGAAATCTCCCGAGTTGGGTAGACAGAGTGGGTAGATTTCGCCCGTGGTTTGGGTTATGGAAGCCGATGTTTGCCCAAACTGCACAACATATCATTCAACGAACCTTTTTCTATTATTATTTATAGAAAGAAATAAGGGATTCGGGTAAGTACCTATGCCCCCAAGTCTTTAGTGTTTTGTTCAAAAATATCTCTAAGCTATAATTCTTTGCAATTACACCTTGACTCTAGTTAGTTGATGGTTGCGAGCAATTATATGAAGTGTGAACACGTCAATATTTCGAGAATAGAAATCTGAAAGTATTAATTTATCATAAATGACCTCTTAAATTGTCCTGTTTTATTGAATTAGAATGAGATTTAAATTTAAATATTTTGATTTTTTCTTTAAATTCTTTGATACATTGTTTATATTGTAGTTGTTCATACTTGTATTAGGCAGGTTGTGAAGCATAATACAAACCACTTAGGGATGAAGCTTTTATCAAGTAGTAGCACCACAACACCAACATCATTGGTGAAAAGTTAGAAGATTAAACCCCCAATTTAGTCAATTAACTATTGTGTGAACCATTAATTTGATCCCTGAACTAAAAAATTCTCTAATTTGGCTCTTATTGTTTATCAATTTAGTTTCAAATTGGTCTTTTTGTACAAAAACAACTAATGTGTCTCTGATGGGAATCAAGACGACAGCATAGCTACTACGTCATGTGATCCATTACACACCCAAGGAGGTCCAGTCACGCAAGCTAGAGCTAAAAAGATGCGTGAAACTTTAAATGGCCTTATTGAGCAGATCTAGGTTGAAAACAACATACAATAAGCAAATTGAAGCTTGGATGATTATCAAGGCATGGTAAACATCATTCAGGTTCAAGAGAAGCTTAGTTGAGGTCATTTGTACGGAATTACACAGTTTGCATCAAAATCGCACAATTCTGCCGCAATTTATAGTAAATTGATATTTCGTGTTATTTTAGGTTATTTTGAGTTATTTTCACATTTTTTCTATTATTTTTGGGCTGAACATTTGCTTATTTGAAGCCTAATTTGTGGTTATTAGGTTTAGGACTTAGGGTGTTAGTTTCCTATTCTGATTAGGATGTGTTTTTTTTATTTAAAAGGCTTGTAACCCTAATAGGGAGAAGGCTATTGAATCTGAGATTTTGAGAGATTTTTCTCTTTGATTCGTTTCAGAACTTTACAGAACTTATCAAGATTATTCTTGTGGCATTCTAACCTGACTTATCATTCTCGTTCTTAATCGCTCGAGGGTGTGGCGTTAACCAACTTTATACCTCTGGTTCTTGTTGCGTCATAAACAACGAGTCAAGGTTTTTATCTTTGGTTCTTGTTGCGACATAAACAACGGATCAAGGTCCTATTATAAACTTGATTTAGGTTTCCTAGAGTTTAGAAACCCCTTGTTGTGTTGTAGGTCTCATTATTCTCTTTGGGGTTCTCATCATCTTGGTATCAGAGCATCAGATCCCTAAATCAGGTTTACGTATCTTTAATTTTCAATTTTTATCTTCAAAAAAAAAAAAATTCAGTGTGATTCTTCTTTTTCTTATTTTGCTCTTTTGAATCTGTGTTGCTGGTTTTAAAAAAAAAAAAGAAAAGAGAGATCGACAAAAAGCACGAAAAAAAAGAAGACAAAGTCATACAAAAAAAAAGGAAGAGGATCACCAAAAAAACAAAAAAAGAAAGAAAAGATGCAAAAAAAAAAAAAGGAGAGAGAGAAACAAACAACACCATTTTGTGGTTGGAATTCCTTATATGGAGAAGAAATCTGTGGCCAAATTCTTAAAGAAGAAGGAATCCTACTCCAATAAGGAGTTGGAAATTCTCTTTGAGTTATATTTAAACAAGGAGATAGCAATTTTGTTTATTCCTTCCTAAGTTAGGAATCCTACTGCATTAAGGAATAGTCAAGTCAATTCCTACTAGGAAGTGCTTGAACTGATCTATTCGTTTTAATTTGTTTGGGTTGGTTCTTTTATTGCTTTTCTTGGTCGTTCCTTTGTGTCTTTCTGTTTCCTTTAACTCTTGCAGATTTGTTGGAGTTAAATTGATGCAAAATAACTTGAATTGAGCTTGTTTAGTTCAATAACGAACTGAAAAGAGGGAAGTTGAGTGAGGGAAAAAGGCAAGAGGTGTGAGCAACACTTGAGAGAAAAGCCAAGCTCTACAATGTGCAAAACACGAGCATTGAGTGCCATTCTGTGAGAGAGTGGAGTGAAACATGTAAGGGAGTGTTGTGAGGTCCTTTTATTCTTCTGTTTCTAACATTCATTGCAGGTTTCAATCATGTCAAGCGGTGATGACAAATCAACCACTAGAAGCCACCATGTGGATGAATCCTTCATGTTCAAAG
>BPVZ01000049.1:967941-979377 GCA_020521535.1 Rubroshorea leprosula
TTACATGATATTAATTAAACAAACATGGTAGATGTAACTTATTCTCTATTAAAAAGAAAGGATTGTATTATTATCTATTGATTTAAATAGAAAGAAGTTGGTTGCCTTTAAATAAAAATTTAAGTTTAAATTTTATAAATAGATAAATAAATATTAAAATAATTTTTTATTTATAAATTTTAAATTCAAAATTTTATTTTAAAAAAATTGAGTTATTTCTATTTTGATCAATAAGATATTGATTAAAAAAAAAAAAACACATTTACTCCACAAGGTTTTCAATCCTACCGGATCCGAACCCATAATTGTGTTTTGTGGATAAACAAAACTCACCAAAATCTGAGGCGCGTGATACCCAGTCCCCATTTCCTAATCGCCAAAATTCTAGAAGCCTCTCAGCATTTGATAAAAACCTGCCCCTTAGGGTTTTATTATTAACACTTGCTCCTGCTGTAACCTTATCAGTCTTTTCAGCTCTCGAGTTCACCCATTTCTCAATCTGGAAGGTACTGCTTCGTTCTACTTTTAATGGGTCAGATTCTCTTTTTTGGGATTTTTTGGACAATGATTGATGATATCGATTTTTCTTGGAATTTCGTTTCAGAAATGGCGGCCGCCCAGTTAACTGCATCTACAATGACAGTACCGGCGAGGAACTTCGCGTTGTTTGATGGGCTAAGACCATCGACTGTCAAGTTTGCTTCTTTTGGAACGCTTAGACCTGGGACTCTGACCCACAAGTCGTTTAAAGGTTTGGTCGTAAAAGCTGCCACTGTGGTTGCCCCTAAGGTATCTCCACTACGCTTTCTGTACCGGTCTTCTGTTTCCTCTGGGTTAAATTTTAAATTTTTTGAACTGAGATTGTTGTGGGAATGATTTTGTGTTGGAATCGTTGATGCATTAGGTTGGCTGTTATTGAGCTTTTGTTGTGATGTTCTTTGTTCACTTCTTCAGTCGAGAAAATGTTAATTCCAAAAAGGGGTTTCGTTTGAGAATCCTCATTCCTCATTAGTGGTCTCCTGGGTATTTTTTTATGATAGAATTTCTGAGCAATGCAAATATAATACCTAAAAATTCATTGTCAGATGAATTAACTTTTGAATTTATTTGGAAATGAAATGAATTCCATTTCTTTTTCAAACCAAGCGTGCCATTGGAATTGTGCAAATGGTGAAAATTCAAAGTAAGAAAACAGGAAGGAGGGCAATTTGTTCAAAGTAGTGAATTTTGTATTTTAGTGCCGATATGTTTTTCTGATTTTTTGTCTATTTACTTTTTGTTCAATAAGCTTGGTGCCCTAGGGTAGTCTATGTTTGTTTCAAATCAATTTTATCTTGTGACTTTGACATTGGAAAGGTCTATTCTGGAGAATGCCATTGTTGATGTTTTGTTGCGTAAGGTGGTCTTTTTTCCTTTATTGTTTTTCGGGATGAGGGGAAGTGGAGTACTTGGGCATTATTTTTGTGCATATTTTTAGTTTTGCTTCTTTCAATTGAAAGTTCGCTGCTCACCCTTTTATGATTGATTCCATATTCATTTGTTTGATATGCTTATATTTTTTTTATGCCTTTTGTGATGCTGCAGTATACCTCCATTAAGCCCTTGGGTGATAGAGTGTTGGTGAAGATCAAAACTATAGAGGAGAAGACAGAGAGTGGAATTTTGCTTCCCTCAACAGCTCAAACGAAGCCTCAAGGAGGTGAGGTGGTTGCTGTTGGCGAGGGGAAAACAATTGGCAAGGCCAAATTGGAACCTTTGGTGAAGGTGTTGTTTTCAAGAATTTGATAACCTTCCCAGTTGCTTTTTCTGACTGTATACTTGTTTTTGCTCACATATGCTTTGCTTCTGTAGCCTGGCACCCAGGTCATTTATTCAAAATATGCTGGGACTGAGCTGGATTTCAATGGTGAAAATCATCTTATCCTCAAAGAGGATGACATAGTTGGCATCCTTGAGACAGATGACATCAAAGACCTCAAGCCTCTGAATGACAGAGTTTTCATTAAGGTACATTATCCTTCGAAATCTTAATAGTTTCGTTCAAAGGCAGAGCTTATGTCAGATGTAAGGTCTAAGTTGGCATTAGCAAAAATCACCAGTATCCTATGAACCTTCCCTTTACACTGTCCTATCAGTCTTGTTGAGTCTCTCAGAATCATTGGGATGTCCATGGCGGCTGCTGACAGAGAGAGTAGGTTGATCATGTGTTAGTAGTGTCAGTTTTATCTCAATTGCCAACCCATATTGAGTGAAGAGTGCATGAAAAGATATAAATGTGTTGGGAATTGGAATTGCATGAAGTAATGGACAGATAACTTTTTCCGTGATTCCAGGTTGCTGAAGCTGAGGAGAAAACTGCTGGAGGTTTGCTATTGACGGAGGCAGCCAAGGAGAAACCTTCCGTTGGAACGGTAAGTACCACCTTAAACTTACAGTCTATTGGTTGGGACATAGAATATGTTAACCATATCCTCCATCTTACATGAAACAGGTGATAGCAGTTGGACCTGGTCCCTTGGATGAGGAGGGTAACAAGAAACCCCTAACTGTTTCTCCAGGAAACACAGTGCTGTACTCCAAGTATGCTGGAAATGAGTTCAAAGGCAAAGATGGTACTAACTACATTGCCCTAAGAGCTTCAGATGTAATGGCTGTGCTCTCTTAGTCTTCCATCTAGATTGGAATGTATGACTGAACCTCATGGCTGAGTTGCCCGAAGGCATAAGGATTTTGGTTGTAATTTCACTTCAGATATAATTAACTGCGGCTTTCTTGTTGCCCTAATTGCTGCACAGGTTTGTGGGATGTTTGTTTCGAAAATTATGTGGCTGTTAGAAAAAATAATTGTATCAAAGTAGTCTCTCTCCCCAGTAAAAACCAAACTATTCTATTTACGAGTTCATTATTATTTTTATTTATTTAATGTATTACTAACTAGAAGTTAACATGTGTTATTAAGAACGGTAGTGAGACATGGATAATTTTTTATATAAATTTTTTATATAATTTTTATATATTATTAAATGAGTAAATATATTTAATATTTTAAGTTTTAAATAAATAAAAAAGATTAATTATTTAAACTATAAGTAAGGTTGTACCACAACAGGTGTAGTTATGATTAATTATTTTGTTAAAGCCAACCAAATGTTAGTTAATGTGATTGATATTTTATCTGTTTGTCATATTTTTTTAAATAGTTATAATTGTTAATTATAATGTCTAGCACTATGTGGTCTAGTTGTCATAACTTACGCAGAACGTGATATGACATACAAATCTTGGATTCTACGTCCAAGCACTACTTTTTTTATCTCACACAATTCTTTTTAGTTAAAAAATATATATATATAATATTTAAAAATATTAATTTATGAATTTATTTTAATTTATTAAATAATAAATATTATTTATTTTATTGGTTGTCAATTATGTATAATAATTAAATTAAACAAAATTAAATGATTTTAATAAAATAGTGGATGTCCATATCCATGGCCATTAATAACGCATGTTATCTTATTCCCTTGTGGATAAGTCAAGCAAAATAGGTTACATGGTGTCACGAAATTTTGCGGATTTACTCTAACATGAAAGTTGAGTCAGGGGTTAAAAATATGAGATTTTAACTCGTTGAGTAGGTAGGTAAACCAAATGCACTAAACCCCCCCAAAAAAAAAAGTGGGGGTGTTGAATTTGAAATAATTTTAAAGTAAATATAGGTGGAAAAGAGAATTCTTGCAGTGTACCGTAGGTGTAATTAAGAAAATCAATATCCACCATTACGGCTCATTTCTGGATGGTTAGGGATGAACTTCATTAGGAAACCAGGCTGCAAAATTAAATTAAATAAAATTTGAAGCCAATTTTATCTTTCTACTGAGCAATAAGCTACAACAATTACTCATTTCTGTGCATAATGAGGTCTAGGTCACAGCAATTTACAAGAGAGTATAACTGATTAACTGTAAATAATATTATACACCATCCGATTCTTGCCTGTGTTTATCTCTCCCAAGTCCTAATCCTCCAAGGCCAAAATAAAAAAATAAGACCCTAAAGTTGAATCATAAATCCTTTGGCAATGGCTTTGACCGTGGGTTGGAATCAAGAACCTGATACAGTCCATGCTTTGCTAATGGCTTGATCCTCTAGGGCAATTGCATCTCCCAGCAAGTGACCACTAGAAGGGTTCTGATCATTCAAATCTCAGGTATGCACTAATTTTGACATATGCCCCAGGCAAAGTAAAAACGCTAGAAGATACATGACGGTCTAGTTCTTCAAAGTTCAAACCCTCATCGATTAAACGAGGCGGCTGAATGATCATCGTAGTGTCTCCATGCATTCCCACTGTCGGTTCCACTACAAGCTTGATTTGGAACTGGCACATTACCCAGGTTTCCATCCAAGCTCATTTGCTGAACTTCAGCAGATGACAGTATCTTAATGCTCTGAACGCAACTTACGAACTCTCTGCAAGCAGCCAGAGAACAAGGAGTTGAGAAAAAATAGAGCTAGATGGTAAAAATTATTGTCAGAGGAGGGAACATTGACTTACGCCCAAGGATCATCACCAACTAGTAGCATGTCATTTTCATGATCAACATAAACTAGTTTCCAATCAGAATTTAGTGGATCTTCAAGCTGCCCTTCAATGCCAAACATGCGTGCCAGATCATGCCTGAGTTCATCATATGCTTTGTAACGGGTCACATCAATTGATCTTCCCACAGAACCACGCTTTTGAACCTTCAGACAAACAACAACTGGCACACTTTCATTGCCAAAACAAACCAGATAAACACATAAAGCAAATTTTGAAAATGCCATTTCAAAACAAATTTTTCCAGATACCAGGATTTAAATTTCGAATACACAGGAAAAACATAAAAATGAACCAATAAGATGTAATTACTCATTTAATAACACTGTAAATGTTCCATGTAAGGGAATGTAAATTGTTCAAAATTAACACTGCTGTAGCTTCTATCATCATCCTACCCACAATATAGCTTCCAATGTGATAAATATTTTGGTTGCATTTAAGAATATATGTTAAATATCAAAAATATTTTGGTTGCATTTAAGTATGTATGTTAAATATAAAAAATATTTTGGTTGCATTTAAGAATATATGTTAAATATCAACTTTGATAACCGAAACTGATTCAGTCGCATGGTCATGCAGACAAACTAAACCAACTACAAGCTAAGGGAATGGAACTATTTCACACAGAAAGTTCAACGACAGATCTATCTTTATGAAGAAGTCACAATAACAGCTTAACAATGAGAATGAACAAGTTAAAAATATTACATCTTATACAAGTAGGGCTACATACCTTTGTGTATGTTCGCATACGTTGCGTCTGGTTGGCCCACAATCCACCATTTAAAACCCCTGCCTCGTTGATGGTAACATCATTTGAGCACCCAGTCTTGAAAGGCATGTTTGGCACTCCAAATGATTGAGAGCTTATTGCAGCAGTAGACAGCTCAGTCTCAATATCCCTTGGAGCACTACCATAATTAGAAAGCAAGTTCTGGAGATCCTTCTGAGAGTCATATCCCCTTGATAATATGGTGTCAGGTGTCAATCCATCAATATTAGCAGTGAAAGGAAGATTGTTCCTGGAGTGTGATTCAACATCACCATCCAAAAAGGTGGGGAGTGAGAAATTGTGCTGCATGGTGCCAGCATCCAGACAGTATGACGTCCCAGAAGAGGATGCTTCCAATTGATCTGTGATGGTACTTTTGAACTTTAATTGGTCTGGTCCTTTTGAGCCAGGTAACTCATGTTTAATCCGAATATCTGGCTTGCTCTGAAACTCCCGTACTGGGTTACTTGCAGGCTCAACAACTGGATCTGTTGCCAATGCCACTGGTCCTTGTTGACTTCTATTGAGGAAATTTGAGGGAGAAACCTGACAATTATTGGTCGATGGGGAGGTTGAACAGGAAGGAGGATCTCCATCTGTAAGACCAGAATGGGTTCTCATAGCTGTAGGTGTTTTGTTGTGGCTGTGGGGCTGGTTAACTGTAAGCTGAGGTTGCATCAGAGTTGATGATGGGAAGCCATTGCTACTGAGTGGTTTCTGTTGGCTCTGAGAAAGTGGTAGCTGTTGAAATTGTTGGTTCTGTTGATGGGCTTGCTGTTGCTGGAGCACCTGAGGCTGCAAAAGAGAGCCTGCTGGGGAGAGTAATTGTTGGGATTGCTGATGCTGCTGTTGTAATTTCTGTAATAGCTGCAATTGTAGCTGCTGCTCTGAGAGACATTGCTGTGATAACTGCTGAACTTGAGGTGGCTGCTGTATTCTTTGAGATTGCAATAAATGCAGTGATGAGGGCTGCAATGGTGTCTGTTGCTGGTTCCTCTGTAAGAGATTTGGTTGATTATGCTCAATTTGTTGCTGTAACGGCTGAGAGTCTTGTGGTGAAGTTGTCAACTGATGTGAAGTCTTGTTAGCAGAGAGGATAGTCTGGGTGGACTGGTTACTGCTTGTCAATAACTGTTGCTGCTGAAGCGGAGAGAAGGCAGTTTGTTGATGTGAATTCTGATTTGGGATCTGGTTAGAGGAAACCATACCATTGTTTACTTGATTTGGAAGGAACATTTGTTGTGGCAACTGCTGTTGTCTTTGTTGCTGCTGCTGTAGTTGTTGCTGTTGCTGCTGCAGATGCTGTTGTTGTGGCTGTGGCTGCTGTTGATGATGAAGAATCTGCTGCACTTGCTGTTGTGGTTGCTGCAGTGGTTTCTGCTGCAGTTGTTGTTGGGATTGCTGTTGCTGATGCTGTTGATTCATAGGTGCCTGTAGTAACTGCTGAAGCTGCTGCTGCTGCTGTTGCGGCCAAGTGATAGGTGCCTGTGGCAATTGGTTGACTTGATTTGGATTTGTTTTGTTGAACTGTAAATTTGGGGCTGACAACATGGGAGCTTGAAAATTCAATAACTTGGAAGGATCATCAGTACTTAGGTTATTGTGCAAGGCATTTGAAGAAACCATGGATGGGAAGAATCCTGATTGAGCGGTTGGGAACTGTTTATTTTGTTGCATGCTCATCCATTGCACTAAGCTCAAACCAGGGAAGATGGAACTCTGGGCATCCTTCATACCAAAGTCATCTCCAAGCCAGGGCATAGCTCTCTTAAAAGCATTCTCCATATCAGACTCATCATCTGCAGAAGCATTTGAAAAGATCAGTAACGTGATCAAGTATGGCAGAATGTGAGGCTAATGATTTTTTTTTTTTAAGTGCTAGGTGATGGTGGCAAAATAGCAGTTACTTATGCTTGGAGAAATTGGAAATTGGTTCTACCTTGCACAAGCAACATAAAAAATAGGATCCTGTTAGCAGAAAATATTTTAACTTACTTGCATTCGTTTTTTAGTATCTTGCAAAAGAAACAAGACTGGATCTGACTGTAATTATTTGATGCTTCTTCCTTATATTAAAAACCCAACAAATCTAGGCAAATAAAATCAGAAATCCTTTTTTCTTCAGTACAATGAAAATTTCTTTAGCATCCAGAAATATTGCAAGTAGAAAAAGTAAATTTCATGCACTGAAAAAACAGAAACAATGTGTATATCATAGCTCAAATGTTCTTATGCCTTGGCCACATTACGCTAAGTTGATATGAACAGTGAATGGTTTACCTGGCATCCCTGGTTGTCTTGGAAACCTGGGCCTGAAAAATGGTGGACATATGTAGAATGGAGTTACAACAGGTTCAATTTCCCAAACTGAAACTCGGCTTGGCCGCTCACCAGCTGCTGATTCATCCCATCCAACCTAATCAGTTTAAAAATGTTAGTTGGCAAAGCTAAAACCGAAAGCTCAGCAGAGAATTAAAGGGAAGGTCCAGAAATCATGGAGTAAATACATAAAATGATAACATACTAACTGCATGTGCACAGGTTTGAACAAAACCAAGCAAAATAATTTTTAAAAATAGAAGTTCCCATCATAAGATTACATAATTTATTAGTTTCCATGTAATACCTGAAGATTGCGCCATTGTGAGTTTTTCCATCGCAAAGGATCCAAGTCACTTATACCAGTAATAGTACCCATGTATCTACGGACACCTGATTCCTCAGTCTCAAACATCATTCTAAATCGCATGCCAAGTGAAACTTGGGTGTACATGGCTTTATTGTACTTTGCTAAGGGAACCACAAACTCAGAAGGGCTTGCCCTGTCAAAATCAATAAATCATTTCAGATTCTCACATCTATATGTTGGAGGGAGTAGAAGTTTTGCTAAATTAATACTAATTACATCCAAAATATGTTACAGCAATACCTTGGATTGTAAAATATGGTAAAAGGGCTGTTGTTTGCTGCCGCATGGGCTGCAGCAGCTAGGATTCCAATGTGCATGCTATCACTTGAAATGACTGATGAAGAGAGAGCTGGCTGCTGTCTATTAGAACGCCTTGTACCCAAGAGAAGCTGTGACTTCTCATCTCTACATGTACCAAATAATTACGATTAAGCAGCAATAACAGATAATAATAGCTGAAAATCTCTTTTCATCATACATTAGCCAATAAGTCAAGATCCACTTACACACAAGTCTTCCATAAATTACCAACAGTTAATTTCCAAATCCAACAGTACGAGATATATTACTAAATATAGCACCATCATTTTTCAACTGTTGGAATTGGAAATCAATGGCTGATAATTTATGCTAGACTTAAAAATGTATAAGTGGATCCAAACTCTTCCTATACATGCTTGGATGCATGTATTCAAATGTTTATCATACCTGATGAAAAGAACAGAATCTCCAGCAAAGACTCTTTTTGTGCTAACAAAGACACTCCAACCAGTGGTCAACAGGTGCCTCTTCGGTTGACCTGCAACAAAAGTATCATACAATATTTATTTATTATTCAACTTGTTTCTTATCTAGCATCTAATCTAAATATCTAATATAAAACATCCCCACAAGGCATCAACATTTATAATCAAGTGAAAAGTTCATTGGATTGTGTAAATTTACAGATAGATGAATCTATTGCATTATATATATATATATATATATGTTTTCTGACCAGAATGAAATTAATAATGAGCCTTGAATCTTAACGAATACTCCAATGGATTCACAAACTGTTATTTTATGTCCAGGTCTCTATTTAACTTCCAACATTTTTGCAGAATGATGCACAGTAGGAAATTCAAAAAACCTCCCTGCTTCCAATTCTCCCCCAGACTTCCTCCCCAACCAAAAAAAAAGGAAACAGGGAGAGAGAAACAAAAGACAAACATAGAAAATAGAAAATGATTGAATATGGTGGAATATGGCTCAAGCATGAGACCGGAATTGCTCATTTACTGTGATGCAAAGGGAAATCCCATCAAGCTATGACCAAGCTCACCAAAGTGTAAAAGGTAGAGAGGAGCATCATTTTAAGAAGCAATACCTCGATAGATATGTCTGAATGTCCATGTATTATCATGTAAATCTTTAGCTACTATCTCCTGTGCAGGTGGTTGCATTGAAAAATCCTATCAAACATCATAATGGTGAGTACAGGAAAAATAGACAAAAAGTCACATTTAGGCTGCTTAAATTTTGAAATGAATATCTAAACTCTGAGAATATTTTCTCACTAGAGGAGGAAAGATTTTCTCAGCAGCTCGACGTGGCACAGAAAATCCACCATGAGTACTTGTGTCACTAGCTGTAAGAGTCTTGCAGAAGAACTCAGCAGGTTGTCTGCTTTGCTTGAGGCCCAAATCTGACGCTAGTAATGCTTCATTGTCATACTGCAGAGAGATACTTTAAACAATTGTCCGAACATGAACAAAAGACATGTAGGAATAAAGAGAATCAAGTTCTAACATAATGCATAGATTATGTCTGAAATTGAAAATTGAATAGCTGACCTACTTTGCTAACAGGTTGAAGAGTCATCTGTGCATAGACTTCATCAGTTTCTGGATCAGCCTGATACAAAATATGCATAATCAATGAATTAGCCTCTTTGAGACCTTCTGATTATTCTTTTCTTTTTATTTCTCTTCCAGACCATTATGAAGTTATCTATAAGACTATAACCAGGGACCTGATTTTAAGATTGCAATATACTAAAATACTTGAGCATGATAGAGTAAACACATGCATCCATTTCTCTACAATATTCAGATGAATGTATGCATGCACAAATTCATAACCAATTGCTTCAGAAGAGCTCTAACAATCTCGTCCCATCATATGGAAGGGATATTGCCAATCTGGCATCGTTTATTGACATAAACGCAACAATAGTTCTAGGAGAACAAATTTGCAATTCCAACAGGAATATTTATGTAGAAGACAAGCTTAGAATGCAGAAGGCTTCCTTACATGCAATGTGACATTATGAAGCATGCAAATTAACTTGGAAGGAAGGTTGGGATAGCTTGGTATGACATCAGCCTCCTTTTGCATAGATGCTGCAACCTGAATGAAATATTGGTCAGAAACTTTCTTGAGTGATCATTTTCAGGAACAGTAGCCCCTATCTTGTGAAATGGAAGAGAAATTGACTTACTTGCTCACTGTGACCTTGGGGAAAGTAAACAACAAGACTTCCAACAGGAGGCAAAGAAACAAGAGGTCCAGCACAGGCATGCCATAACTCTGAATTAATACTCTTCTTTTCTCCTGTTCTCCAAACCAACCAAAGCATCATCACCAGGTCACAAAACAATAAAAGGAGTTCTAACTTCTAAGTATACTGATGCTTGATTTCCAGAAAATAATAAAAACAAAGCATTCAAATTCTTTGATATTAGATTTCTATGAACTCTGAATTATATAGACAACCAACTTTCTGAAACCAAACATAAGAACTATAATGATAACGCCAAATGGAAAGCAATTTTACATGATTCGTTTGTTTATTTAGCCAAAAAGATTGTTCAAAAAATCCAAACTCCTCCAGCATCAATAATTTGACCTACCTAAATAGCTAATTCTCAATAAATAGTGCACAACTGTAGTTCACTTAACATCTTTCCTTGTTGTTCCACCATTTTCCCAAAAAAAGACCCCAAAATGGTAAAAGTAAATCCAAAATAACCCGTACAAGTTAAACAAGAAACTGATCCCATGGAAAACTTAGAGAAGCCGGCAGGCAACACTTTCTTTAGGATTTCTTAATAAAGAGATGGCATTTTGTACAAAGAGGACTTCTTGATCAGACAAACAACAGAACATCTTTTGATTGCTAAAGAAAAACATATAATAACTAGTGGGATCTGAACAATACATAATAAATGAACTCAGGAAACAAATAAAAACACTAACAATTGCCAAAACTTTGATCAATATGAGACCAACATAGGAAAAGAAAGGCTTAAAATCTGGAAACAGAACCAACCCAATACTCAAAAGAGCACCATCCACTTTCTGTTAGCATTGCAGAACCCA